>CAUYPK010057998.1:0-33269 GCA_963574355.1 Loris lydekkerianus | reverse complement strand
TCTTATAAATTGAGGTGCGTTGTGGTTGGGTGCATAAATATTAATAATTGAGATCTCATCATATTGAGTATTACCTTTAACAAATATGAAGTGTCCATCCTTATCCTTAATTATTTTGGTTGGTTTAAAGCCTATTGCATCTACGAACAGGATTGCAATGCCTGTTTTTTTCTGCTTTCCATTTGCCTAGAATATAGATGACCATCCCTTCACCTTGAGTCTATATTTGTCTTTTAATGTAAGATGTGATTCTTGGATGCAGCAGATGTCTGGCTTGAGTTTTTGTATCCAGTCAGCCACCCTGTGCCTCGTTAGAGGACAATTTAAACCAATCACATTAATTGAGAATGTTGATTAGTCTTTCGAGAGTCCAGTGGACATTTTTAATCCTTTTGAGACTGTGGAAGTTGAAATTTGATCAAAAATTTTTTGAGTGGGTTTACTTTTATAGTGGAGAATTACACTGGTCTTTATGGAGGATAGGTCTAAGAATGTCCTGGAGAGCTGGTTTAGTTGTGGCAAATTTCTTCAACAGGTAAATGTTGTTGAAGTATTTAATTTCTCCATCATAAATGAAGCTCAGTTTAGTTGGGTACAGGATCCTGGGTTGAAAGTTATTTCGTTTTAGGAGATTAAACTCAATGACCATCCTCTTCTAGCTTGAAAGGTTTCAGCAGAGAGATCTGCAGTTATTCTAATATTCTTCCCCTTGTAGGTAATGGTTTTTTTCATCTGGAAGCTTTCAGGATTTTTTCCTTCCTATTAACTTTAGTGAAATTGATTATGATGTGTCTGGGTGATGTCTTATTTGGGTTGAGTCATGCTGGAGTTCTGAAACTGTCTATTTGAATTTCAGAATCTCTTGGCATGTCTGGAAAGTTCTCCTTTATATTCTCATGGAGAAGAGAATCTGTGCCTTGTGAAGCCACTTCATCACTTTCTGGGATCCCTAAAGGAGGAATATTGGTTTTCTTCGAATTATCCCAGATCTCTCTGAGAGAGTGGTCTGTTTTTGCTCTCCATTTCTCTTCTTCTTTGAGGGTTTGGGAGTGTTCAAAACCTTTGTCTTCAATGTCAGAAATCCTTTCTTGTGCTTGCTCCATTCTGTTACTGAGGTATTCTACTGTGTTTCTCAGATCTTTGAGGAATGCAACTTCTTGTCTCAATGTTTCAAAATCTTTGGTCATTTGGTCTTTGAATCCATTGAATTCTTGAGATAACTTTTGGAATTCTAATTAGATCTTATTTGCTATCTAGATCCTGAATTCAATTTCTGACATCTCAGCTATTTGTTTGTGCATGGGGTCTTGTGTTGTTTCTGCCCTATTGATCCTTGGGGGAGTTGATCTACTCTGATTGTTCATATTGCCAGAGTTTTTCTTTTGATTTCACCTCATGATTGTTTTTCACCATTGCCTCTGGCCGTCCTCAGAGGTGGGGAGGTGTCTCTCCAAGATTAGACCCCAGCAGGATCACTCTATTGTTGCTGGATCTTTGTAGGGAGTGACCCTGTGTAGTTCCTCTGGGGCTTCTCTAGCTAGGGAGTTCTAGTTGTGGAAGCAGCTCAAGTTGTGGAAGCAGCTCCGGTGTGACACACCTGGATCCAGCAACAGGGCTGGGGTGGTGTGCATGGTTCTGGGAGTGCCTGGTGCACAGTGACTTTGGCACAGAGAGCCCAAGGCTCTAGCAGTCTCTGGCCAGGAGAAGGTCTCTGTGCAGAGGCAGGGAGGGCTCCAGAGGGTACGTAGCTACCAGAGTCCCTGGTGAGATGAATGGGCTAGTGTGGAGGCTTGGAGGACACAGGAGGGAGGACTCAGGGTACGTGGCTCCCGCAGTTCCTGGTCAGGGAATGTGGAGGCCCGGTGGGTGTGGGTCACTGGTCAGGGGTCACTGCACCGCTCTTATGGAGGTCTGGGCGGCACCAAGCCCAGGAGTTTGAAGTTGCTATGAGCTGTGACGTCATGGCACTCTTCCCAGGGCAACAGTTCAAGGCTCCAGTGTGCCAAAACCACCTCACTCTGCCCCTAGGGATTAAGGCTGGAAGGCAGCTCAGCCCTCGCCTTTAGGCTGCTCAGTCACCAGGTTACTTTGTCCCGCCTGATCCTTGTTCTGGGACCCTGAGGGTGGAGCTTGCTGGGGCAGTTTTTTCACAATGGCTTCCTGCGCCCAGCTCAGTGGCTCAGTCTGGGGCCCCAGACAAGGCCCAAAGTTCTCCACACTCTTGCTCAAGCTCTCCCCAAGGCAGCTCAATTGAGTGCCAAGTCCCAGAACACCAAAACAGTTAACAGGTAAGGCCTTTCCGGTTTGCAGTCTCACTGCTGCTTGTACTCACGTTTGCCGGCATGATTAGGTTGATCGAACACACTCAACCACTTGCCAGTTTTCCATAGTTTTTGTCCTCCTCATGGGGTCCAGAAGTCCCTTGCTGGCTCCCTGTATCCTCCAAAGGATGATCATAGGCAGATCCCACCATCCAGAGATGCCTGGAGTCTTGTCTCCCTAGACTCGCCTTGCCCAGTTGCAGGGAGGCTGTTACTCGGCTGCCATCTTTAATCTCTCCATTAGCTGGTTATTTTGAGACATGGCAGCCACAGGAGTATCTTGGAAAAGTTGCCCTTTTGTACAGGAAACTTAAATACTTCTGGAGACTGGGAAGTTCAAGGTACCAGCATTTGTCTTCTGGTAAGAACCTTCTTACTACCTCCTCATGCTGTAGAAGGACCCAGCATGTGAGTTCTTATTGCCATAACATCTTAGACTGAATGAATGAGTTGACTTATAAATTATACATCAATCTTAAAAGCTGGGTTAATGTGAGTTTCTCCTTGAGAAAAGGACATTGCCTTGAGATGCTGACAAATCAGCTTTCTAAGGTTGTAATCCTCAAAATAGCAGCTAACATATATCCATGACTCACTGGAGACATTCCCTTTAGAGTAGATATGTCAGTATTCCAGGCGTCCTCAAACTTTTTAAACTGGAGGCCAATTCACTGTCCCTCAGACCGTTGGATGGCCAGACAGTCTCCCCACTGTGCCTCATTCCTCACAAATCTGTATCATCATAAAAATTGTGTTGATTGTTAATGTTATCAGTAAGGCTTCTGGTTAACAGTAGACTATTACTAATGTTTTGGGGAGTGAAAAGCTATACCCAAACTTTCTACTGTATGGAAGGTTGGTATCTCTAAGCTCTGTTCAAGGGTCTATTATAAGCAATTTGGGCAGGAAAAAGTGTATTTCATAAATGCTCTGATGTGAATGAGTTCTCTCAAATTCTTATGTTGGAAAGTTGATCCCCATCATAACAGTGTTGGAAATAAAGGGCTGTGATGTGTTTAAGTTGCATTCCCCTCCTCGTGAATTGAATAATGCTATATAAAAAAAGCTTTCAAGAGTGGGTTCTCTCTGTCCTCTGCCCCTCTGCCATGTAAGAATACAGAGTATTTTCTGCTCTATCGTTCTGCCTTCCACTATGTGAAGATGCAGTGGGGAGACCCACACTAGATGCCTGCACCTCAAGGCTGCACTCCTCAGCCTCTAGAACCATGAGAGGACAAATGTCTGTTCTTTAGAAATTATCCACTCTCAGGTCTTCTTTTATAATAGCACAAAATGAACTAAGGCAATAAAATAGATCATTAAAATGTGAATACATATATTTTTAAGAAGAAATCATTTGAGAAGATGCAGATTTATTATAAGGATTCTAAAATTAACTTACTTACTTCCTTCCTTCCTTCCTTCCTTCCTTCCTTCCTTCCTTCCTTCCAACAGAATCTCACACTCTTGCCTGAGTAGCTGGGTCCACAGGGTCCTTCCATAATGCCTGGATAGTGTTTTAGTTTTTCTATTTTTAGTAGAAAAAAGGGTCTCACTCTTACTCTGGCTGGTCTCAAACCCCTAAGCTCAAGCAGTCCACTTGCTTTGGCCTTCCAGAGAGCTAGGATTATAAGCATGAGCCACTGCACCTGGCCAAGGGCTTCTACTTCATTATATCTTTATGAAATTTCTCATATTTGAGCTAGTTTTGCCCTCTGTGCAAGGCTGCATGGTATAACAAATAGAAATTAGGGTTGCCGTTAGAGGACACAAACTGTGGTCATGCTTCTGTCAATTATTAACTAAGTGATTTGGGGGTGAGAATTTCCTCCTTTGTCAATAAAAAGCACCACTTAGTATAAGCCTAAAATGTCCCAGAAATTTTCCCAAGTTTCTTATATGTCTTATGCCATTTAATCTCCATAGTTATTATATAGCATTATCAAATTCATTCGAGAATAGAAAATTGAGGCTCAAGACATTGTGCAACTTTTTTCAGACAGACACCCATTGAAAGACACTCAGAGGATGGATTCAATTCTACTTGCCCCAAAGCTTATGGAATTAAACTAATGCCTCTCAAAATTTAAGAAATGAAAAAAATGTATATCAGATACTAGTTTTCTTTTAGAATTCACAATATGTGAGGTGTTACTGTTAAGAGGGCGGGCAGGTAGGTTCACATTTTTTACTTTTCAGATAAAGAAAGCTTAGAGCAAAAATCAGTAATGTATTCCTGCACAACAAACCATTCCAAGACTTGATAGCTTAAATACAGTCTTTTATTTTACTCAGCATTCTGTGGGTGAGTGCATTTGGGCTGGGTTCAGCTGGACAGTTCTGAACAAATGAATAAGAGAAAGTTCTGTTTGGGGGGTTTAGGTATTATCATGAGGTATTTTGTTTATTTTAAGAATAATTGTCTTTAATAATGTTCTCTGAGTTAGTTTCTAATACTGTTTCTTTTTGTACTGAAGAAATGTGTATGTGTGCATGTGTGTGCATGTATGTGTGTGTAGATGATATATCTGTCACTCATTAGGATGCCAACTAGCTAAGACTTATTCCCATAACACTGGGGTAGGGTTCCAAGAGAGGAGGAGGAAGAGAGAGGGAGAGACACCTGACAGGAGCATGTCAGCTTTGGAACTGGTACCCTGTCTCTTCCACTGCATTCTCATGGCCAAACATGTTACCAAATCTGTGCAGATTCAAGGCCTGTAGAAACAGACTTGGGAAAAGTTGCAAAGTCACAGTTATAAACGAGCAAAGTTACAGGGAGGGTTGAGAAATCATTGCCCTTTTTTAAATCTAAAGCAGAAGAATTTTTTATGAATATATTACTTTTGACAATGAAAAATAATTTAAAAATCCTTATCTTAGACTTTAAGAGTTAACCTGTTCAAATGCTAAGCTTTGCGAAGTACATCATTCTAACAGTGTGGTTTCATGAGATCCAGCCACGTTCCATAGCTTTCTGTGATGCTGACTCAAGAATATAAAAGAGGCAGCACATGAAAGCTATAACCCAGTTACAATCTAAGGATAGGGAGAAGGGGGAAAGGGAGGGGAGGGAGGAGTGAGGTAGGTAGAGGGAGGAGGATTGGTGGGATTACACCTGTGGTGCATCTTACAAGGGTTTATGTGAAACTTAGTAAATGTGGAATGTAAATGTCTTAGCACAATAACTAAAAAAACGCCAGGAAGGCTATGTTAACCAGTGTGATGAAAATGTGTGAAACGGTTTATGAAGCTAGTGTATGATGCCCCATGATCATATCAATGTACACAGCTATGATTTAATTAAAAAGTAAATAAATAAAAATAAAAGAAGCAGCGTTTCAGCTGCCTCCCTGTAAGGGGTAACGTTCCTACAGTTTTCTAAGTCCTTGCTCACACAGGCCACAAAGGAAACCACAATTGTTTTTCCTTCTTGGTTTTCCATCACCATCTTTCAAAGCTTTGCTTTTTTCTCACTTTTCTCTGGCTTTTACAGCAGTATCAGTGGAGTTAGTTGGCTGGAGGGGTTTCTGTTCTCTCCTCTCTTATATAACAAAGCTTAGGTATTTGTCTTACGATCTTCCCCTCTTATAGTGACCAGAAAGGAATGAAAAAGACCAAATTTTACTCATCGTTTTGGGTATCAGTTCTTTGCTGGCAGGCACATCTTATCCTTTGATCTTCCTACATTCTTTCTTTCAAACTTATCTGACATGTTCACATCTAATCCATTATGAATCACGAAATCTGAGTTCCTCTAAAAAATAATCATTCTGTGAATGTGATTATTTTTGAATAGTTTATACATAGGTAGACACAACTTGATTCAATAGATCTTTGTTTTTCATAAGAGTTTTGCATCATTTTCTCTCTTCCCTTTGGTTTCTCTATAGATCCTCCATAACTTAACTTAATATTATGAAGCTAAAGCCTTCTCCATTGATTCACATCATCTGTAAGAGTTATCTTTCTATAGTCTTGTAAATTAACGTAAATTTTTTTATTTAAATAGAAGGGATAATTTATGTAAAGTATTTTGCATATAGTATGATTTCAATAAGTGTTATTACTATAAATACTTCTATTACTATAGTTAATTTTTTTTTAAATAATCTACATGCTTTTTTCTTTGAATTTATAACATTAGGTAATATAAGAAATTATCTAATCAATAAAATGCATTTTAGATTTTAGAATTTGTATATACTTACATACTTTTTCTTTTTTTGTGTTTTTCTCTTTTTTGGGCGGGGGAGGCAAAATCTTGCTCTATTGTTCTGGAGGAAATGCAGTGGTTTGATTGGTCATCTCTCTCTGTGGCCTCAAATTTCTAGATTCAAGCTATCCTCCAGCCTCAGCCTCTCTAGACTCAAGCTATCCTCCAGCCTCAGCCTCTCAAGTAGCTTGTATTACAGGTATGTACCACTGTGCTCAGCTGATTTTTTAATTATTTTCTTTTATTGTAAAGACAGGGTCTTGCTAGGCTTAAGGCTGGTCTTGAATCGTGACCTTAAGCAATCCTTCCTCCTTGGCTTCCCAAAATGCTGGGATTACATTCATGAGCCACCATGCCTGACTGAATACACTTTTTCTCTGAAATTTTTCTGGCATGGAATTTATTAGTATTTTTAGTTTTAGAATTTTATAGTGATTGATAATTATATAAAACTAAAATAATTTATTTGGTATTCAAGCCTTACAATTTAAAAAATTAATTTTTTAAAAAATTTTGATTATTATGTCTACATAATAGTTGTATATCTTTATAGGGTACATGTGATGTTTTTAATACAGGCAGACAATGTTAATTAATCAAATCAGGGTTATAGGGGCGTCCCTCAGGCATTTAATATTTCTTTGTGTTGAAAACATTTCACATCCACTCTTTTAGCTGTTTTAAGGTTTTCCCTGACTCACTGTTGATTACTGTCACATTTTTGTATTATCGAATATTGTTCATTTTATCTAACTGTCTAATTATATTTTTGTGCACATTAACTATCCCTACTCTATTCCCCTCTTCTCCCTGTCCTTCCCAGCCGCTGGTAACCATTATTCCACTCTCTATTTCCATGAGATCAGTTATTTTTAATATTAATCTCCCACATATATGTGAGAACATGAGAGATTTTTCTTTCCGTGCTTGGCTTATTTCACCTAACACCAGTTCCCTCTGTGTTGTTTCAATGGCAGGATTCCATTCTTCTTTGGTTTAAGCCTCATACTTTGTGTGAGTTAGTGATTCAAATGTTGGGTGCATAGAGTTACTGTTTACATTGTCATTACAAATTTCCTCTCATAGTGTCATTCATCTTCGTACACATGTATACATAACGTATTTTCATTCATTTATTTCCTAGATAATCAATGACCTTCCAAAGACTTTATTTTCTTCACTTGTTTAATATGTCATAACAGGTGTTTTATGTAGTGAATTTTTATATTTCACTGCCTGTCTTGCAGTCCTCTACATTGCCAAAACCTTCACTCGTAAGTGTTGCTCTTTCTGAGCCTATAATATTTCAATATTAATACCTATTTTTCAATATTAATACCTATTTTTCAAAGATACCTCCTCCTGCATACACCCTGGTGTTTTTCCTACTTGGCTGACTTCAGGTTTTTGGTAAATTATTCCCATGAAATATTTATTCCATATTTCCTTCCTTCCTTTTTTTCTTCTTTCCTTCCTTTCTGGGAATGTACACAGAGACACACACACACAGGCTGATGGGGCCTGTTATAGGTTGAATCAGGCCCCCTCCCCAACACAAAGGCCAGATGGGTTGGAATCCCAACCTCCATATCTCAGAATGACCTTACTTGGAGATAGAGTCTTTATAGAAACCATCAAGATAAAATGATCATCTTTCACTGTGATCATGTTAACTTGATTTAACGTGGGGCCTAAACTAATGTATCTGATGTCCTTATAAAACGGGAAAATGTGGACACATACTCTTGGAGAGAAAATGATTTGAGAGGAACAGGGGGACAATGGTCATCTACAAGCCACGGAGAGGAGCCTGCAACGTATTCTCTCTTCACAGACCTCTGAAGAAGCCCGACCCTATCCGGCAAGGCCTTACATTTTGGACAGCTGCCCTGCAGAACTCTGAGACTCTGAATTTTTTCCGTCGAAGTCATCCAGTTTGTGGTATTTTGTTATGAGACTTTAAGCAAACTCATACAAAGCCCAATAAAAACTTAAGAAAGTGAGAAATTAGCTTATTAGAGAATTACTTCAATACTTGAGTATATGCCATTCTTCTCTTTAGCTTCTGATAAAGAAATCTGAAGTTTTACTTTCGAAAGCATTGTATTTCCAGAATAAACTTTTAAAACTTGTTTTGGTTTATGTAATCATGATGTGGTGGCTGGAGACCTACATTTTACTGCCAAAAGCCAGGCACAGTCATGTATAAGACACAGAAACTATATTCATTGTCACCTGTAAGCTCTGTCTGGTCCGCTGTCATCAAGAAAAAAAGGCAATTCGTCTCCGATTCGCTCTCATTTATTGGGAGGGGTGGGGCACGGGTGAGGGGAGGGAAAGGGTGTGGAGAGTGGGGTGTAAATAAGGCAGGCAGAAGCTCCAGAGAGGGTGGAGACTGAGCTTCGAGGAAGAAAAATATGTGAAGCTGGTTGGTACAACAGAACGTCTCCAGACCCACCCACCCATCCTAGCCCGAGCTCTGCGCTTCGGTGGCGGCGGGAGGGTGACGGCGAGTGGTGTTGGAGGGACGGCTCTGGGTGGCTGCTTCCAAGGGAGACACAAAATCTGCAGAGAGCATCGGGGCAGGGCGCCTTCCCCGTCAGGGGGGAAGAGCTCTGCCGACCCCCCTCGGTCTCGGCTCCAGCCGCGGCCAGGCGCTGGGCTCGCTCCCGGTGGGGTCGGGCAGCGCCGGCTGGACCCGCCCCGGGCTCCATGGTCTGCCCAACCCTGCGCGATGGGGACTCTGGGCGCGGAGGCTGGCGACTGGCAAACCCGCAGCTCGCAGAATGAAGGCGGGCAGCTCGGCTGGCGGCCGGCGGGGGCTGTCTCCCCCACCCCAGCGCCCGGAGAAGCGGCCCAACCACCTGAACCCCGAAAACACCAACAAGTAGTTTCTCGTCGGAGAAGGGCGGCTCAGTTGGGCGCCAAGATTCAGTCCGGCTGCCGGGAGAACCTCGTCCACCTGGACACCGAAGCACGGCCACTTTTCTCTCGGTCTTCTTAAGGTATCAGGGAATGGGGGAGGCCAGGGGCAGAGGGGCGATTTCCTGGGAAGGGCACGCTGACCCCGCAGGCACGCTGACCCCGCAGCAGGCATCTCCCCGCCTCTCCGCAATAGGAAGGTAGAGTCGAAGCCGGGGGAGAGGGGCCGGGGCCGGAGACCCGGACTCCTCCGCCACCCTGGCGGCCGGGGACCCGGGGGGTGTGCCTGCCCGCAGCTCCCCCTTCCGGAGAGCAGCCCCGCTCCGCCACGAAGAGCATGTTTTCCTTGGGAAGGGGGATGGGTGGGATCCTCTGATCACTTCTATTCTCAAAGATGGATCCTAGTTTGTTGTTTCCTTTTCCAAGTAATAATAACCCTAATAATATCAACAACAACAATAACAATAATGTGAAAAGGAAATTGCTGCGGAAACAAGGCGGAGGTCTCCTGGGTGAAAGGCAGCAGCAGGGCATTTCCTTTTTCTCTGATTTCTGCCTCCGTTCTTTTTGCATGCTCTGTGGAAGGAGAGTGGAGGTGAACCGAGAGCAGGTCGAGCAAAGGGCATTCCCTGAGCGCCAGGGAGCGGCGAGGAGTGCGGGCTGAGTCCGGTGTGGGCGCGCGGCTGGCGCTCTGCGGGTCGGGGGGCTCTCAGGCCACCAGCCTGCCAAGTTGTCTTGGAGAAGAGAACTCCCCTCTAAGGGAACTGCTGTCAGGCCAGGGGAGGGGGCACCGAGGGTCCGAGAGGTGGAGCCCGGTCAGGGGAGGGGGGAGACTGGGAGAAGGGAGGGAGAAAGAGGGCTTAGGGGCGAGAGACGGGGGTTTGGGGAGGGAGGTAAGGGTTAGCGAAAGTGGGCAGTTTAGATTTGAGAGGGGACAGAGGGGCGGAAGGTGCGAAGGGTGGAAAGATGAAGAGGGACGGGTCAGAGCCCCCAAGGGAAGGTGTGAGGCGGGGAAAACGGTGTTACAGCAGGTTAAGAAAGACTAGGGCTGCTACCTGCGTAGTTCTCGGGCAACCCGGGAAAGGTGTGATGCGAGGGGCGTGACAGGGCTGGACAGGGCTGGACTCTGACCTCCCCTGCGGAGGGCCCTTGGCCTACGTGCCTCTTCTGGGGCTGGGGCGGCGGCCTGGGTCACCGGGTGTCTAGACGGCCGAGATCTTTAACTGGGCGCTGTTCACCTCCCGCAGTCATGTCTGAGCCACAGAGATGGGCAAGATCCAGAGCAACGAGAGGGTGATCCTCAACGTCGGGGGCACCCGCCACGAGACCTACCGCAGCACCCTCAAGACCCTGCCCGGAACGCGGCTGGCCCTGCTCGCCGCCTCCGAGCCCCAGGGCGACCGCCTGACCGCGGCGGGCGACAAGCTGCAGCCGTCGCCCCCTCCGCTGTCGCCGCCGCCGCTGGCGCCCCCGCTGTCCCCAGGCCCTGGCGGCTGCTTCGAGGGCGGCGCCGGCAACTGCGGCCCCCACGGCGGCGGCGACCACCCCGCGGGCGGCCGCGAGTTCTTCTTCGACCGGCACCCGGGCGTCTTCGCCTACGTGCTCAACTACTACCGCACCGGCAAGCTGCACTGCCCCGCCGACGTGTGCGGGCCGCTCTTCGAGGAGGAGCTGGCCTTCTGGGGCATCGACGAGACCGACGTGGAGCCCTGCTGCTGGATGACCTACCGGCAGCACCGCGACGCAGAGGAGGCCCTGGACATCTTCGAGACCCCCGACCTCATCGGAGGCAGCGCCGACGACGACGAGGACCTGGCGGCCAAGAGGCTGGGCATCGAGGACGCGGCGGGGCTGGGGGGCCCCGACGGCAAGTCCGGCCGCTGGAGGAGGCTGCAGCCGCGCATGTGGGCCCTCTTCGAAGACCCCTACTCGTCCAGGGCAGCCAGGGTAAGGCCAGACTCCACCTCTTCCGACTTCTCCTAACTCTCCCCCCAGCTCTGTTCTTTTCCGAGGGCCTCTGAGATGGGGGCAGGAGGCTGATATGAGAACTGGAGCTTCCTAGCGGGGGGGTCAGAGGCTTGTGGGGTGCAGGGCACACCCAGGCGTCCTGTCCTGGCCATCAGTCCTCACCCCTCACCCCCATGTCCTCCTCCTCTCGTTCCAACTCAGGCAGATTTACTTTAGCAGACGGAACCTAAGGGGCGAACTTCTCTGTACAAGGCTTTGGAGACCTCTTCCTGAAACTGGGGTCACCACTGCATTTTCTCCTCACCTTGTTCTAATGTCTCCTTTAGCTCGGATGTCTCTTCGTGACTCCTGGTTATCCCTATTGGACATTTTCAGTAAGGTCCCTTCACCTCTGACTCACCCAGAGCAGTAGCTCCAATTAGTTATCTTATTTGAGGACAGAGGCAGGGGAAATGTGGAACATGAATGTGGCTGGGACGGGGAAGGTTTGTCAGGAGGTCCATTTTGTGAAGAGAATGCCCAGGACGCTGTTTGGGCTTGTCTCTTCCCAAGAGAGAGGAATTCAGGACTGCTGGTTTCAGTGAGTAGACCAGAGAGCCTGCCCGCAGGCTGGACAGTCCAGCCTGGAGCCTTCCCCTTGGGCTGTTGTATCTCTTGTTTCTTACAGGTTGAAGGTGGATTAACCAATTGGGTCATCCCAGTTTTCTGAAACTGAGTAATTTAGATTACAATAAACTTTATTTTACTTTTTATCTTGTGACCCCAGCTTCCATTTTTCTTTTTGATTTCTAGTTGAAGTGACAGCTTAAATTTAATCTTTGGCACTCCCAATTAATTCTTTCAAATGCCATGAGGGGGACTTATAAAAGTAACCAATAATAACTTCTCCAGTTTAAATGAAATAAAAAAATACAAATAACCAAAAATTAGACAGTATGTGGATGCTTTTTGATTATATGTGAGAAGAGAGTGTTGCATTTAGTTAAATCTTGGTAATTGCATGTGTCCAAGCTACTTCTGACTCCCAGAAAAGTCACCCCTGGGAAGAATGGGAAATCTCCCAACTTCACAGTGGTTCTCGCCTCTTTATTTTCCTCATTTGTACGTTAAGTGTCTGCATCTGATACGATGCAGCTGTCTATCTACTAACTTGTCAGACAATGTGCTTTTGATACCATTTTGGAAATCCGTTTCATAGAATATGAAAGAGACAATTTAGAGCATTGCTACACTTTTGGGTCAGGATTTAAATACAAACATAAATTCTGGAATGTCCACATTCACATGTTGAAACAGAGTTGATAATAACTTCAACTTTGAAATCTTTCTTTTAAGATCATTCTATAAATTTGACAAGAGTTGTTATTCTGAAACAAAAAGTAACATTTATTTAAATTAAATCACAGGCTCATGACCATTACATCTGTTTTTCTTTTTTTTTTAAATTCCAGCTGAGTACCATAAAGCTCTTTCCTCTTGGTGGCTAAAAAGATAATCAGAATTTGTTTTAAGGCTTATTGTGTGATTTTTCTTTTTCCAGATCATGCACAACAAAGGCAGAAGGTTTTATCATTTTTCTGTATGATCCATAATACATTTTATTGCAGTCCAGATCACAAAGCAAAAACTTTTAAAAGGTGTTCAACTTTCATCATTGCTATGAAATTTAGTTTTGTTGATTATTGGTCAAAAGGGTAAACTATTGACTTAAAATTTGTGTTTTTCTTTTTAATATTACTAAAATTTCATTATAATAATATTGAGGATTTGATTGGCATCCTTTTTGGGCCAGGAAAGAATACAGAAACACTAAAGATTAACACAAGTCCAGGAGCAAGTAGAAACAGAATCAGCTAAAACCACAGATCTTGGAGATGGTGCTATCAAGACCCTTTGTACTGTAGGTGAGGCAAAGGAAGACTGCTGATGCTAAGTGGTGGCCAAGGTCATACACACTCCAAGTTCATAAGAAAGCCAAAATTATTCTAGAGGTCTCATGACACCTTCCTCAGACCTCTCTAGATCTCTGCAGCTCATCTGGCTCTGGAGATTTAATGCAGCCTGAGACAGTCACTAGAATTCTAACTTTGAAAGGTCATCTGTGACTTTTTAAATATGTATGTTCCAGGACTTAAGTTCCTAGAATTTTTACCTTCCACCATCAAAAATAGAATAAAAAGACAGGATTTGAATTAACTTCATAAAATGAAGACTGTGAACTTTCCATTTTTATTGACCAGTCAGGGCTAAATGTTTTGCTGTCTTTGGGGGGGGCCTTGCCTTCAGGGGAATCCCTTTCCAAGTTACTACGGGTTGCCTAAAAAAGAGTAATCAGAAGTGACCATTCTATTTAAAAGTGATTTAATATTTTTATATGAACACTTTTAGCTCTGAAGATGGCCTGACTTAACGTTATCTAACTAGTTTGATAAGTAGTTACATTGGACAGTCACAGGATGTAATTACATTTTTCATGGGCACAATTGCAGGAAACATAAATCAGCAGTCAAATGATTTGTTTCATTTGTCCTCTTACTGCCATGGATCTTATTCTTAATAGAAGTTAAGTATTTATGCTTTTATACACAGTCTTACTTTTAATCATTAGTTCTTTTATTGAATTGCTTGAGATGAAAATTTCAAGTGTGTGAATTTTTTTTAACTTGTTTTACATGTTTCATGATTTTTTTTTTTATCCTTTCTTACTATTGAAGAGATCGGCTCGATTGTATAATGATATGTTATATATCTAACTTTTATTGTCTAAATAGCAGACTAAAATAACAGCGATAGGCAAAAGATAATTGAATTTTGTGATGCTTCAGTTTTGCCTTTTATTTTTGCTGACATGTCTCTTCAGACTTTTAATTTATGAAGTGAACATGTATATTTGAGAGATCTAAATGTGAGAGTTAATTTAATGAATAAGTTTATGTTTTATACTCTTGAATTCTTCTCCATAAGAATGCTATTCAAAAAATAGAAATTTATAAAAATTCAAATACAAGTTGTCATGGAAACCTGTTGTGAAGAAAATAAGATCAGGGAAAAAAATGAGAGATTATGCTGTTGATGCCAGTGAGTGATATTTACAAACAGTGAAAAGTAGGAATGCATAGGCATATTTGTGAAAATGTTATGCACCGTATACTTCCCATTTAATACTTAAGTGTTAGGTAAAATTGAAGCTCATATGTACTTTCCTCTGAAGACAGTGTAAGTGGGAGACCAGTACCAGGTAGAAATTCCTTGACAGAACTTCTAGATTTTTTGAAAGTTTAAAAAAATAGCATAAAGGCAAAAGACTAAAATCAAAGATAATTTAAGAAATGTTCCATATTAAAGAGCTGAGAGCAGGTGTAAGTTTCCCTTTCTTCCTTTTCTTTTCACTTATATTTTTGTGGGGGAGGGGAGGTGGTAGAATGCAGCTCTATTTGGAGTGTGGCTCTTCCTTGCTTATTTATGCATATCCTTGATTACCTGCTGGAGCTTTTTTTTTTTTTTTTACTTTCAAAGAGCATTTCAGAAAAGAAAAACAAAAGAATAAACTGCCAGGTACCCCATGTAAGATGCTGGCTGGTGTGTGGGTGTGTTTTGGTACATGTCTAGATCTCCCATATTCTCTTGAACTTTGTCTCATTCTCCGTTCTTCTGTGGGTCATAGTCATTTGGACTCATATGTGGGTTGTGAGAGTGAATTTATCATTTTTTTAATACTGAAAAGATTCACTTCGCTAGCATTTTCGATTGTTTTATTTCCACAGCATTATTAAAGGATACCCATAGCTATTCAAATTTAAATTTCAATGTCTAGCATTAGATTCAAATTTGCAAAATTATTATGTAACTTTTTATGGTCTTCTTTTTCCTCGTCTCTCCAAACCACGAAACAAAACAGGGAAAAGATGATCTAAATAACTATACTAGCATTTTAAAATGTAACATTTTATTTTACAAAATTATAAGGTAGGGACAACTTAAGTCATATATTAAAATTAAAATAAGAAAATGTATTCATTATTACTTTTTAAGCATTACTCCAGTGAAAAGAATTAATGGCTACATATAGCTTGTTCATAAAATAGTGTTGTCAATTAAACTTTTTAGGAAGCTCATTTATTCAATGAATATTGATTATGCAGTTATTCTAGATTGGAAACTATGTAAAGCAAAGGCATAAATAAAGAATATTTAAGCCTTTGCCCTTAATACACATACCTCTCTATTTATAATAAAACAATCATCAATATACTATGTGCACTTAATTCAATTCCTGTTGAATTATGAAGGTAATATCTATTAAATTTGAAAAAATACAATATGATAACAGCCAAAAAAATTTCAGAAATAGTAAAGATAAATTTTCCTTAAAGTATTATCACATAGAAATATTGCCTAGCACTGCAGTAAAATATTCCTTTCAGAAATGATCATGTTAAGGTACTATTAGTTTTTATTTTATTACAAAAATGTTAGATTATTTAAATCTTTATTTCTTGATTTGTTTTGTTTTCAAAATGACACGTAGGCTCTCTTCTTGCATACGAGGATGGCTATTCTTACAGCAAACAATTAAACTCTTGAGGGGTGTGGCCACATTTCTTCATTTTTTCCACATGCCTTAGAAGTCATGGCCAACCTTTTGACAATGTAAATCTAAGCACCATATTTCTGAAGTGTCTGTAATGATGGGCCAGTGTGTTTGGCTTTGCCACATAAGCATGTAAGTGGCTTTTGACCTTTTCTAGGCCACCCATTGTACGATTCACAAATAAATTTAATTCTATGCTAATATTCTGAGACTTAGAAAGGGTTAGAGGTATCTAGTTCAATATGTCACTAACAGAACCAAGGAACTTCATTTGCCATTTGTATTTTTAGAAGTATGTTCGATCATACACTATGTGATCTGATCTATTGTTGAGTATTGGTTGTGCCAAAGATGAATGTAGTTGGGCAGATTAGATACAACTTTTTTCTGTAAAATTGTGCTAAAAGGTTATTTATAAGCTTGAGTTCACAAAATTAAAGACAAGAAATTGCCTGTTCAGAAAGCTCATTTTTAAAACAACTGAAAAAGAAATGTGTAAGTTTATATGAAGATACCGATAAACCTCTCCCAATTGAAAAATGTGTATCACTACCATTAATTTTTACTACTACAAATAAAGTAAAAGTAATTTCCAAGTCCTGTATTTTTTTTGAACTTCTGAGTTGTATTTCCTTTTTATTATGGCAAACTTTAAAAATATGTCCAAATGAAATAGTAAAGGGCACTGGAGATAAACACAGATCTCTACAAGGAAATATGTAGTGCCCAATGGTCCAAACAACCACCATCAATGTACCACGTACCCTTAATTCAATTCTAGTTGAATTGTGAAGGGGTCAGAAGAGCAGTAAAGGTATTCTTTTATGGCAGAATAGCCCTGCTTTTTGCTTTTTTTTTTTTTTTTTAATGGGTTGAAGGATGCTAATAATTTTAATACTGTGTAGTCAACATTTTGAATAAGAATTGGACAGGATGTGAGTATTGGGAGGAGCAGACAGCAAGACTAGCTATTATATGGAAACAGAATTGGAAAAGCATCTGGATTGGGATCTATGAGACTAACGTTGAGTTCAACACCAGCTGCATGACTTTGGAGGATTTCTTTAGTCTTGGTTTCTCTTGCCTTATTCTGAAAAATAAAACAACCAAAAAATTTGGGGTGACATGTTGAACTAGATAGTGTCTAGACTTCTTTCCAGCTCTATGATTTTGAGGTTTGTAGAATAATTATTGCTAAAGATCCTGAGGGTGGGGGGGAAGGAGCAACACATTTGTGCCCATTTTGATTGTACCCTAAGGACCATCACAGGAACAAGGTAAACAAGAATCAATTTTTTTTTTTTTTTTGTATTTGTAACTTTCTGCCCTTTTTTTTTTCCTACAGCTGTTGGATAGCTATTGCTCTGGTTACCATAGAAACAGGTTAGCTCTTAGCTTCCTGTTTCCATTGAAAACCGCTTTCTCTCAACCACATATTGATCTCAGGAAATCATTTTGCTGAGGCTCTGTCATGAAACCCATAAAGATGATCTGCTCTGTCATTTCCTAGGTCTCTGATTCAGTGCAGCTGTGTCTCCATCCACCCACAAGGGTAACTGATTAGATAATCTCAGTTTTATTTCCATTTGAAAAGTAGCTTGTCAAAGACACCATCCTTTTCCCTTTCCATGTTTTATACAGAAGGGAAAGTCTTTTCACTTGAAGATTTACAGATAGGCTTAACACATTTAAGTGTTTACAAAATAGTGTCAAATTATTCAGTTCTAATCTCTTTCATAACTTATTCTATCAGAATAATCATAGAGAATAGTATGTTGTCTAGCACATTTCATAAGTTTATATCTTAGTGTCCTCATTGATGAAGCCTATTTCAAAATAAATGTGTAGGTGTATTATATAACACTTTTATTTCTCCTTTAGGATAATAGTTTTTCCATTTAGGGAATACAAATCTACATAAAAAGAAGATATTCATTGTTATAACATAGGTACATACTCAAGGAATGTGGTTGTAAAATTTGTATGTTGACAAAGATGGAACAGGCTTGTAGGGATATAACTTAAAGTTTTGATTGAGAAGTGCGTGTGTCTTATATATACAACTCCAATAAGTACTACTTTAATGAAATTGGAGACAGAAATATATGATAGATTTTTTGGTTGTGAGGACTAGAACTAGAATGAAACTGGCAATCATCTGACAGAATTGCCTCAATTTGCAGAAAAATCAACTGCCATGTTCCAGCCAAAACTAGTTAGTGCCACCAGAAGCGCAAGAATTCAGGTTGTCTGCCTTCTGGTTTGGTGTTCTTCCCATTCAGTGTGGTCTGCTCTGTCCACAAGGTGCTGAACAGTAAATGCACACATTTTAGCTGCTGGGAAGCAGCAAGCGTGGAGGGGAATAGTCAGGACAGGCTCCACCCCTAGCATGTCTTATTTTTCAACAATATCAAGAAAGTGTCACTATCTTAGGTATTCACTTTTTTTGCAGGCCCCCTCTGAGTCCAATTTTCCACTGGTTCTACACATTATTGTCCACTACCTTTAAAGTCTCAAAATGAATCTACCTGTTCACTTACCCTCTTTCTTTTCCTTCCCCTCCTACTCCCTGTGAGAGGATCTACAGAAGCCTTTCCTCCCAAGCTGAGCCAGGATTTGTTTAGATAAGTAAGAAACGATACCCATCTTGCCTTTGATCCTTTTTTGTGTAATGTCTTTTGTAATGTTTTACTACTCTTGTTTGATGTACTGTTTTGATTTTTGTCCTTTTAAAATTCAGCCTATTGGCAATAAGTAATGTGTTTTATACAGAAGAACATCGACTTCTAACATGTAATTTACCCAGGGGCAACTGGCAAATTAGAGAAGTGAAATGTGTTTGGAGCTGCTGGAGATCCACAAAAGAGGTTGGATGCTGTTGTGAGGTCAGCAAGTTGATGCAGAAAACTTTTCCTTTCTTTAGTGGACAGTCAGATGCAGGTGGTATGGTGGAAACATAAAGGAATGTTACAATTTTGGGAGTGTCCAAGAGGATCCAGTTTACGGGAATCAAAACAGAAGGACTTGGGGCAAAATATTGTTGGTAATTTCTGAAAAAAAAAAGTACTCTTTAATAGCTTCAATCACTTGACTGGTTGTCTCTCTTGAAAGTTAATAATGACAAGCACATCTTTGTAATCTGACATATCCACAGTGCTCCATGAGTCCAGAACATCCTCTGCAGCCACCTCAGTAGAGTCCTCTTCATCTTTGTTTGAGAGCGTTGGTTGGGTGTGCTGCCAGATCTTACAGCCTTGCCCTTGTTCATGTCTTTGATTGTACTGTTGACCTCTTTAAAAATTGGAGCAAAAGCTGAGATAGTCTTTACATATTTTTATGTGACTTAGTCACAGCAGAGGAAGGTGTTTTCTTTTGAGTTGACATAGGCATGACTTAGGTATGAACAACTGCCAACTTTTGACCACAGACATTCTCCTTTTTTATACCAATATTTATCCAGAATTTTTAAGTTGTTCAGTAAATGATAAAATGCAAATGCAACTTTTATAAAATACTAATTTTAAATAATGTTGTCTAATATAGTCAAGTAGTAATATTTGACTCTAAAATTAAGAGTCAAATATATAATATATTTTACTACAAATATAAAACTATATGTTTATGAATTAGGTGTAAGCAAAAACTATTTGGACTAATACAATTTTATTTAACTGTTTTGTCACATTAGGGTTCAATGAAAGGGTTAAACACTATTCATTATTTATGTTAAATTTGTGTCTGTGTTGCAAATTATACAACAGAAATTAAAATCAGTAAAATTGATATTGAGGAAAATGGAACAGTATTACAGTTTAACTTATTATTTCAGCTACCCTGGTTCTCTGTTTTATGCTTGCAGTGGTGAGCAAGGAGGACACTATTATAAAAGTTATTAGATTACCCTTAATGAAACCTATACGTCAAGTGGATGTATAGCAAATGGATAAAATAGAACCTCATACTGGCCCCTGTCTGTGGAAACAGAATCCCTTTGATGTTTTTAATCTATTGGGATTTTATTATTATTACGTAGTGAACCTAAACAGCCATATAAAATGATTCATAGATGCAGCAACATTGAGCAACTATCGTATTTGTATCATTTGTGAACTTATGCTTAATTCGTAAGCTCATAATGGTGTTGACTATACTTTGATACTTAGAGTGAAATGCCAGAAATATAAAATTTAAACAAACTAATGAAACCCAAATATGGTTTACTGTGCTATTAAGCTTTGATGGCATTCAAAAATGATTAGTCTTGATGTAAAACTAGGATTTTCTTTAATTAATTGCTTCAATTTCTTCTCTGAGTTTGCTATTCAGTTTTTAGCAGTAACATATATATGCTGTAAGTTCTTAGTTTTTTTTTTTTTTTGATTTAGTGATTGTTTTAAAGCTCTGTGTATCTTTCAATTTATATATCATTGATGTAATTCATCTCTGATTTATCTGTCTTAGACGGTTTCTAAGTGACTTTCGTTTTTAGAGGTAAGTGCAGTTGTCAGAGTACTTGATAATGTACTTCCCTGCAGGGTCCTTTTATCAATAGTCTTTTTGTTTTTCCTCTACCTTCATTCGTATGGATTGGTTGATAAAATAGCATTTGTTGTCAAGTATTTGTACATTTCTCCTTTAACTAAACAAACTGGGAGAGAACAAAGCATCAATTATTTTAATGTTTTTGAATCTTTCAGCTGACAGTTGTTGAGCTTCAACTATTGGCCAGGACTAGGTATGTACTAAGAATTAAAAAATGATAAAATTTGGTGTTTGTCTTTGAGACACTTGTATTCTGTAGGAAAAGAAGAATTCTAAATCCATGGTTATAATAGAATATACTAAGTGCTACCACTGCGATACCAGAATAGTGTAGACACACAGACTAGGGTGGGCCCAGTCACCTACACAGGAGATGACATTTCATCTAATTCCCAAAAGATTAGTAGGCATTTCTCAGCAGCCAAGGGGAGGGCCAACAGGGTAGTGAGCAAACATGGAAGCTAAACAGAAAATACTGTGGCAGGTAACATTGAGTAACAGAAAGACCAGAGGCGGGGGACGGGACATAAGCAAAATGACAGACCTGTGAGGGAGGGAGGGTGGAAATTGGGAAGGAAGGGACTGCTGGGCTGTTTACGAATAAGATTCCCTGCTGACATACAAGACTCAGTCAGGACTGGACTGGACACTATTGTTTTTTCAGTTTACTTAAAATTTTCACTTCCCAAATTTAGATGTGTCTATGAATCACCTATGATGGTGACTCAAATTGTACTTATCAGTTCTCACTCCCAAGATCTTACATCACTAGGATTAGGGTGAGATTCACGTCAGGTGAATGTGTGTTGGGTTGTAACTGGCTACTTGCCCCATATGTGCCAGGACTGTGATACAACTGTGAAAGAAACAATACGACTTAGCAATGAATTAAGAGAACAATCACTCTTAGACTTCGTATTTTTCAAAGTGTGTTTATATACCTTCAATTCTGTGGGTGTTAAAGGCTATGTTGTATCTTCAGCAAGGTCCTTCCTTCAGCCTCCTTTCTCTCATTTGCAGATGGGAGAAAATGATAGTGTCCGACCCAGTGGATTTCTGTAAGGTTGCACTGAGCACGTTCACACCAATAATACAGGTCTAGTTCTAGAAACGTCATTTGAATTATTGTTATTATAATTATTATTATTCTAAGGCAAACATTAGTTATTTTTAGAGGTACTATAATGAGTGATTGGAATGACTCACTTAAGAGGACTTGCTGGTATTTAGATGTTCATGAAGAAAGAAGTTGTTACTCCTTGAGATTTTTCACTACCACTAAATGACTAGAAAGTGGTAGAAGTCATTCTTTCATTTATGATTAAATAGTCATTGATTAGAACAATATCTAACATGTATCATGTATGTCTTACATACCAGGCATTTTTCAAATGGAGGGGTAAGGATATATTCCCTGCCCTTAACATACCTGTAGTCTACTAACACAACAAAATGTTGATGATGATGATAGTACAATTTCATAATATCTTATTTCATAATTTCAAGTACAGTAGTATTTCTATAGGGCACTTTGGAGGTTAACACAATCTTGCAAAGGTTGATAAAATATTCCTGGGGAAAATATATACTCCTGTTTGTACAGAGGCAATGAGAAAACAGCCAGATTTTATGGCAGTGGGGAAATATAAACAGTTTCAAGAAGGAAGGAAGGCGTGGTCTGTTCAAGGTCCTGTGGTTAATGGAATACAGCTGGAGCACAGGGTACATGGGGAGATGTGCCAGTAGGCAGGTGCTGGGGTTGGCTGGAAATGCTCGATAAGTGCTATGAAGAAGGTCTTGTCCTTCCTTGTTGGTAATGGGGATGTTGTAATTATTTGCCACCTGTAAGAAAGACTCGGACCCCACTTCAGGTATAAATCAGATGGTGATTTGTTACACCTGCACAGGCAGGCCACTGCCCAAAGGCGAATGGCCCTGAAGAGAAAAACAGGCTGCCTTTTATACCTTTTTTGTGCTGTGTTGGCAGGCAAGCTTGTGAGCATAGAAGCAGGACTTGGCTGGTTAGCCCAGGGGCAGGGTTACAGAGTTGGCTCAGGGGGGCTACAGCATATTGACTGCGTGGTGTACTACATGGTGGTTGGCATGGGGACAACTTGGGGGATGCAGTACCTTGGGAACTTCGCGTAGGTAATTTTTTTCACCATTGTTTAGCCATTGCTAGGGGGTTGGAGTAAGTTCTACCAGGGTTTTACCTGTTGCTAGGAGTTCTTGGGAACTCAGGGAACTTCCTTGTCCTGTTTTGAACCTGTTCTCAGAATTAACCCAAGGGGGTTTTGAGATGTGCCGGGATTTAGGCTGAGACAGTTAGGGGTCTTTAGGGGTCCTTTTGCTGGGTAGTACAGGGAGATTTTAAAGGATTTTGAGCAGAGCTGTGACCTACATTTGTAATTGAGAAAATCATTCTGAAACCTTTGTAGCTGAATAAATGATTGAACTGGAGGTGGGCAAGTATAAGTTCTTCAGGAGGGACACAGTTCTGCCTGTTATTGAATATGTAATATAGGTGAGCGATTGACTGGCAAGAGGGTGAAGTAAAATGGACACAGATGGAAAGGAGTTTTGTTTAGGTGCAGTGAATGAGGTAGAGAGAAAAATCCAGGATGTTCCCCTAGTTTCTATTTGCATAATGGGACCAGAGAACTTTTATGATTTTTTTTTCTAGTTCAAGAATTGGTGGTTATAATTTGAGAAGCTGGTTCGTGTATATTATTCTTTCATGAGATTTAACCCTATCCTACTTGGTATTATGTTTTGTGATTTTTCCTTTTTTCTATGTCAGACAATTATACAAGGCTATTTCACAGACTTTATGGTTGTTAAAGTAGATGCTAAGAATTTCCCTTAAAACTTTTTGTTACTATAATTTACCACCATAAAAAATTAGTGAAGGGATAAGCATTTCTCTTAAAATAAAGAACCAATCCACCCCCATCCTCCCCCTGCAAAAAAAAAGAAAACAAAAAGAAGAGAAATACAGGAATATAAGCTTTGTGTTGCTACCACTCTGGTGTTTAAAGCCCAAGAAAATAATATTGATTATTGCGTAATTTCTATAGAATAGAAAGTGGTCCAAGTACATCTCAAAGCTAGAAACTGAATTGAAATAGGGATTTAAAAAATGTAATGCAATTTAGTAGTTTACACTTTGGAAAATTGCTTTAAATAAAATTTGCTTTTCCATTCTTGTGATGCTTTACGTAGGAGGATGTTCTCCAAATCTTTCCAAGTAAATAGAAAAGATATAAAATCTCCATCTTTCTTGATGGCTGAATAGTACCCCATGGTATACTTACCACAGAGCATCCTCCTATGGAAATTATTACAAAGATGGAAAAGCAATCCTCCAGTGTGCTCAGTATTAATATGAAACTAGCAGATGAACAACTGCATGCCCACATGAGAGAAAAACACATTTAAATTTGAGGGGGAAGGGGATGGCAGAAGCTCTCACCCATCAGGTGGTGGTATAAGGCATAACTCCTGGGTGAAGGGCTCAACTGGAACTTGGACTTTACCTAACAAATGCAAACAACATACCCTAATTGTATGTACCCTTATATTAATCTTAATTTTTGTTGTTGTTGTTGCAGTTTGGCTGGGGCTGGGTTCGAACCTGCCACCCTCAGTATATGGGGCCGGCACCCTGCTCACTGAGCCACGCCCTCAGATGCCGTCCTTCATCTGAAATTTTTTAAAAAATGTTTTAGAAAAGTCCAAGAAGGAGCAATGTAGTGAGGAAGAAAAAGAAAATGAAAACAAGTACCAAAGAGATAAACTGGAAAGATGGTGACTTCAGACACAAGGCCCAGTAATTCCTTCTGAAGCACAAACACACCACAACATCTTCTTGATTTAAAAGCCTTTATCCCTTTCCTTGCACTACACACTGAGATCACATCGCATAGCACGGATCTTCAGGGTCTTGTGACACCCATGCTCCTAGGCACCGTTCTTCCAACTCCACTACCAAGGATATGGTGGCACTCAGGTAACATTTTTGCCATCCCTGAATAGAAGAAATGTGCTCCCTTTCCTGTCCATTACATCCCACAGCCTCAATGGCCCCTCCCCCTTGGTTTAACTGATGGACTCAATCATCTTTCAAAATCCTGCATAGCTCTTACTTGACACCCTCAAAACCCTCTCTAAAGCAGTTAGTTTCTTTCTCTAAGCTTCCACATCACCTGGTAGACACTGTATTATAGCGTGCCACTCACTGAATTAAGACTGCTAAAATAATTCACCACAAATTACAAGTGTGTTATTTAAAACAACAGAAACTTGTCTTCTTACAGTTTGGGAAGCTAGAAGTCCGGAATCGAGGAGGCGGGCCTGACTCTGAAGTGAGGGGAGTAGACAGGCAGGATCTTGCAAAACAGGATTCCCTTTACAGCACAGCGGAGGCTCAGACGGGCATGCTGAAAGTCCTGTGAAAGTCTGAGAAAGGGAGTTTTATTTGGAGACAGAACTTTAGAGTATTTCAGTTAGTACAGAGTTACCTTTCCTTTCTCTTTTCTCCTGGCACCTCTCCTCTCCTGCACCTGTACTGACCCACATGGCACCATATTCAACCTGCCTTCCCCTTAACTTCATCCTGTTTGCTTTATATCTTAATATTTCTAGTCCAGTGACAGCAACTTTTCCTGTTTTTAATCCTTGTGATTTTTTTCCCCATCATTTTAATGGGATTTGGGTAAGGGAATGAGATTTATTATCTTCAACTAAAATTCTGTTGTATGTGTAGAGGCCAGTGGACCTTAACTTTCCTAATGCCGCAACCCTTTAAAACAGTTTCTGGGGGTCCCGACCCACAGGTTGAGAACCACTGGTATAGACCATACTAGTTACAAACTTGTGTATGTATAAGGACACTATTTCATTCTTTTTGTTGTTCCCTAGAGTTATGAACAGTGTATGGTTATTTTCTCCCTAGATTTTTAAAAATTGTATATATTTATAGGGCACAATGTCATATTCTTATATGTTTACAATGTAGAATGATTAAATCAGGGTAAAATCCATCACCTCACACAAATTTTCTTGTGGTGAAAACATTTAAAATCCACTTTTTATAGCAATTTCAAAATATATAGTGCTTTATTACTTCAGTCACTATTTTGTGCAATAGATCACTGAAGCTGATGTTTTTCTCCCTATCTGTTTAATTCCATGAGATTGATCACTGAAGCTGATGTTTTTCTCCCTATCTGTTTAATTCCATGAGATTCCTTGCCTGCAGGGGTATCTGCCTCTATGGTTCTTCAACACAGGTGGTGTTTTCCTTTCCTTCTTTGAGCCCAACTTTCTTTCTCACTTTTTAAATCTATTCTGATATTCAAATTCATACATAATCATAATGAGAAAATGTGAAGCCTAGGTATAGTGTGTGATTTTGTCATTGCCATGAGAAGCTTGTTAGACTAACATTAAAAAAATCTTGAAAATTATTACTTGAGCAATAGTGACACTTTCAATTTGCTACCTGCCCACTGAGAATACATTTGTAAGAACCACGACCTTTGATGGCTTAACAAATGTTTCTAAGTCTCCATGGAAAGCACACCATTAAGTTGAAATGTTTACGTATTATGTACTTCTAAGTTTTTACTCAGAGACATTGACAGTGAGACCAAATGTCAAGTCCCCATCATGTGACGCAGCTGACTCACAGTAATAGATGGCCCTGACTGGCACACTAATTACACAGAACGGAGACCTTCCCTGAAGGGTGCTGTGTCCTAGGAAAAGAGGCTGAAGAGTGGCTGTTGCCCCAGCAAAAAAATTAGACAAAGAGCAGGAAAGAGGATTCCTGTTCATCACACTGTTGTTACTTGGTTTCATTTAATAAATTAGAAATACCCAAAGCTGAATTTTCCCCTGTGGTATCTAGAATCTACTTTATCAAACCAATGTAGTGAAGACTGCACATATTACAAGTAAAACCTAATAATGCCCAAATTGGTGACCCAAGCTATGGCAGACAGCAGGACTGAGAAAGTCATTTTTAAAAATTTTATTTATTTATTTATTTTGAGACAGACTAACAGACTATCACTATGTTGCCCTGGGTAGAGTGCTGTGGCGTCACAGCTCACAGCAACCTCCAACTCTTGGGCTTAAGCGATTCTCTTGCCTCAGCCTCCCAAGTACCTGGGACTACAGGTGCTTGCCACAGCGCCCAGCTATTTTTGTTGTTGTTGTAGTAGTTGCCGTTGTTTGGCAGTTGTCATTGTAGTTGTTTTTGTTGTACTTGTTATTGTTTGGCAGGCCAGGACCAGGTTCGAACCTGCCAGTCCCAGTGTACGCGGCTGGTGCCCTAGCTGCTGAGCTACCAACACTGAGCCAAGGACTGAGAAAGTCATTTAAAGAAACATGTATAAATTATAAAAGTAAATGTTTTTACAATGGGGATTGGAGGATAGACTGAGGAAGAACATGGCCCTTTCCTCCCAAAGACCATTAGAAATTAATTTCATTGTCTCTAAGACAATTGTAGCCATAAGGGTATATAGAGTTTTATTTTAAATTAGATATTTATTATTCATAGGTAGGAACATAGTACCTTTTCATTTTATTTAAATCTAGTTTTAGGTCTAAGATAATTTTATAGCTTACTTCATATAGGTCCTATGTGTTTATTTTAAACATTATTACTAAATATTTTATGTTTGGTTGGTGTTAATAATATCTCACAGTCCATTACGTTTTCACTAGTCATTGATGACACATGAGCTAGACACTAGCTTTTAATCATATGCATAAAAGTAGTTTCATACGCATAAAAGTAGTAGTTCATATGCATAGTTATCTCTTACTGAATTCTTATCAATTGAAATAGAGTTTAAGCTTATTGTCTTAGCTTTTGTGGCTACACCATATATCCGTGATAATTCAGTTTGTAATTTATAAGTTATAACTAATCTGTCCTATGTCTTCCTGTTTTCGTTATGCACATAGAATTTATAACTGTTTTTATAGTCATAATTTTTAAACACATTTGTACTTGTTACTACTATTGCTTTCCCGACTTGACAATATTTCGTCATTTTTGCATCAGTTTGGAAACACTTCTTTGTGGCATGCTATATATATTAAATTTCTTTATGAAACACAGGAATAGCTTGAATATATGTGTGTGGGTTTTCACATAATCACAGGATACCTTTCTGTTGAATTCTCATATGAAAAGTTATCTTGGTTTACTACAGAATTTTTGGAGGCATGATTTTTTTTTCTTAAAACATGTCATCTAATATTTAGAAATAATAAAGTGTAGGAAAAGAAAAAGAGGATAGGAACGTTCCAATGTTGTGAGTATAGGCAGGAGTCCTAAACATGTCTTGGGTCTGGAAAACTCCCTAGAAGGGTGTGACATATGGATAAGATGCAAAGAAAGTGTAGTATTTCACCAAAAGAGATAAAGAAATATTCAAGAAATGGGAATTGGGGCAGCGCCTGTGGCTCAAAGGAGTAGGGCGCTGGCCCCATATGCCAGAGGTGGTGGGTTCAAACCCAGCCTTGGCCAGAAACTGCAAAAAAAAAAAAAAGAAAGAAAGAAATGGAAATTGGTGGGATGGAATGGGGGGAGCAAAGCAAAGCAGGGGGAGAGAGTGCAAAAAGGGAGTCAGAAGCCAGGCACGGTACTCACGCCTGTAAGGCCAGCACTCAGGAAGGCCGAGGTGGGCACATCCCATGAGATCCTGAGTTTGAGACCAGCCTGAGCAAGAGGGAGATCCTGTTTCTACCAAAAGTAGCAGAAATTAGTTGGGATTATGGCATGCACTGGTAGTTCCAGCTACTTGGGAGACTGAGGCAGTAGGATTGCTTAAACCTATGAGTTAGAGGTTGCTGTGAGTGAGACTGAGACTGTGGCACTCTAGCCTGGAGCAATAATAGAGGGTCTTGGAAAAAAAAAAAAGAAGAAAAAGAAAAAAGAAAGGTAGTCAGAGAACAGTCAAAGCATATAACTCTACAACAAGCTAGTTGCATGATGTTGGATGATTTAAGCTCATATTTCAATTTTTGTAAAAGAACCTCCTCTGCTCAGCGTCCATTGTTCAGTGGTTAGGGTGCTGGCCACATGCGGGTTCCAACCTGGCCAGGGCTTGCTAAATCACAATAACAAGTACAACAACAACAACAAAAAAAAAATAGCCAGGCATTGTAGCCTACATTCCCAGCTACTTGGGAGGCTGAGGCAAGAGAAATGCTTAAGCCCAAGAGTTTGAGGTTGCTGTGAGCTATGATGCCACTGTATTCTACAGAGGGTGACATAGGGAGACTGTCTCAAAAAAAAAAAAAAAAAATAAGAGTCTTCTGCTAAAATGAGTATTATGAGAATTAGATGATGATAATTACACGAGATAATGCATTCAATGTGCTAGCAGAGTTTATGATACAAAGAGCAATCTATAAATGATACCCCATTATTACAGGAAGTGTAAAGGCTGGCTGATGTTCAAAATCTTTAACCTAATAGTTGGTGATATTTATTAAATGCTTTTTTGTATGGCTGGGCCTCAGGACAAGAAAGCCTCTTTTCATTAGTTCATATGTAGAAAATCCAAGAGGTTGTTAAAGAGAGTTTTAAGATTTTGTATGTTTTGTCAGTAGCCTGTAGGTTGCTGTAGGTTGAATAGAGCTGACCACCTGCTATCCCCGCCTTGACCATAATTGGGTCAGGTGTGGACTCTGGGTAGACAGGAAGTAAAAGAACATTTTTGATACCATTGCCTACTTCTCTAAATGAGATGTAGGGGTTGAATGATCAAATGGTACTCGGCGAGCAAGTTAACTTTTGTTTAATGAATTACGATGCCTAGCACAGGCTACTACAGAGTCATGGTCAAAGAAGAGTTTTCCTGGAAGACTGGCCCACTGTGTTGTAGGTGGAAAACTACACTTCTCAGCATGCACCACTTGCCCAAGGGGTCCCATGGCTTGAACTTGCAGATGTATCTTAGAGAGAAACAATTATCAGATGTTAAGGGACATGACTCGGACGAAGCCCTGCCCTTTGTTGCACTGCTGGTTCTAGAGACATGGCCATATTGGTAACTTTTTGCAGATTGAGGAAAAAGTAGAGTTCATCCTTCTTACAAAGTAACTCCCACTCCTTGATAGATCATTGGTGGACTGATTTTTGGCTAATGGCTAATGTATTTTTTTCTGGCTAGAGATAACACCTGTGCCAACTATAATTTTCAAGCTGAATGGAGTTTTCAAATTTCTAGAATCCTGTCAATTTTCATTCTGCCTATTTCTAGAGTTTCAACAAGTTGCTATAAATATCAACTCTTAACTGGTCTCATAAACAGGTATTTCAATTAATATAAAACCTCTCTGCATTCTGCCATATTGTTGATTTTTGTCCTTAATTTCCTGGCTAATTGTAGTGTGTCACCTTTATATATATATATATACACACACATATATATATATGTGTATGTGTGTATATATATATATATATATATATTTTTTTTTAATTTATTTATTTATTTTTTTTTTGTAGTTTTTGGCCGGGGCTGGGTTTGAACCCCCCACCTCCCACATATGGGGCCAGCGCCTTACTCCTTTGAGCCACAGGCACCGCCCATTGTTATATGTTTTTATGGCTGAAGTTTACCAGATAAAACATTGGTTAACTTTCAAGTTCAGATACCCAACAAAGTATTTGTAGTGAATCTTGTGTCATACTCATACAAAAAGATACCTGTTCTTTATCTGAAATTTATTATCAAGTTAACAGGGATCTTGTATTTTTATTTGCTAGACCTGGCCATTGTGTTTTAAAGTAAAATTAGAAGGAAGTTTTTAATAATCCTTTCATTTTGCAGTTTTTCCTCACCATTTTTAGCATTAGTGTACACACAGAGTTTTCTGAATAAGCATACTTACTGTGCCTACAAGTCTACTGAAGCTCGAACTCTAAATTTTGAAGCCCTTTGTGCTCAGAGATAAATAACTCCTCTGGCCATCCACACTCCCAGACCAAAAGCAGACATGATTGGGTTCTTGCCAGAAGTGATTTGTGTGGTCCTAAAGACAGAGAAAGGGTGAAATAGAATTTTCATTAAAATGTTATTGGACAAACGTAGTTCAAATGACCTTCTGTTTCTGTTTTTACTAGCTCTTCTACAACTTCTGTCATTTGTATATTGCAAGGCTGTTCCTAGTATATTTTACTCATAAAAACCATGACTTTAGCAAAAAAGAAAAACAGGGCTTTTAATTATCACTAAATAATTGTACACAACGATAATACTATTTAAGGAAAGCTCACTAACTACTTAGAGCTATAGAAAAATCCATCTTTTTGTTGCAGTAGTATTTTTAAATATATGAGTATTTTAAATATATACATTCTTAATAGCTAACAATTTGAGTTGACATAATTTTCACTTATACTGTTCAGGTTACTGTATTTATGATATTACTTGTGATATTTTCAGACAGTCCATAGTCTGTGGACAATTAAATTAAGCAGTCTGCTTTGTGATACACACCCAAAGATTGTGTCTTGTCTCCTCCTTTAACTGGGTCCCCCAGCCACTCTGCTCAGTCTTCCTTGTGCCTCTTCCACAAACAACCACTCCTTCTGAGCAGCGCTAGCGTTCTCTACTGTTAGCTCCCCGTATAATTCAGTAAGTGAGAAAAAAACAGGTGAAGGAACATACCTGAGAAAAATTAGGACAAAGAAAAGGGTTGGAAAAAAAGAGCATGCCTGTAAGTATAATTCAAGGAGAATTACTTTCTAGTGTTCACTAAATTGCCTTTTGAAGTCTGTTCCAATAGAAGACTTACAAAATGTTTTAAACAATGGTCATGTCATACTAAGGGCATTATCTTCCAAAGCATAAGTGTGTTCTTCAGCACACACGTCCCCTGATATGTTGTATCATAGAAAACAAACTCGGTTTGGCCAATGAATCACACCCTCGCTCCACTTGCAAATTCACAGTGCACATTGTATATAGTAAAGCCTCTGAGAAATCTCACGTAAAACAAAAAGAAAAAATGTTTGCCAAGTTTCCTTCCTTCCTTCCTTCCTTCCTTCCTTCCTTCTTCCTTCCTTCCTTCCTTCCTTCCTTCCTTTTTTGAAACATACAGTTTCATGAAATATCTTTGATGAAGTTCTGTCCTTAAGGCATTTTTATTTTTGTATTTTTGGTAGAGATTGAGTCTCACTGTTCAGACTGTTCTAACACTCCTGGCCTCAAGTAATCCTTCCATCGTGGCCTCCCAGAGTGCTAGGATCACAGGAGTGAGCCACCACACCTGGCCAGGCATGTTTTTTTTTTTTTAAAATGATGTAATTGTTTATTTGAGTTTGGATTTGTGTACTTTTATTTATTCATTTATTTATGCAGTTTTTTTGGCTGGGTCTGGGTTTGAACCCGCCACCTCCAGCGTATGGGGCCAGCGCCCTACTCCTTTGAGCCATAGGCACCTCCCATTGTATACTTTTAAAGCCATTGCTTTAGAATCATATACATAGTATTACAGTAAACATGTTAAGATGGTTAATAAAAAGAAAATATGAGTGATTTTTTTTTAAATGTAAAACTTCAGGACTGACATGGGAAGAACCGATTTTGTGAAACAAGGGTTTAGTTCAATACTGTATGATTTTGACTTTGGCCACTATTCAAGACAACATTTGAGGGTTTTGATTACAATGATTTTTTAATATACCAAGGGATCAAGAATTAAAAAAAAAATAAAGTAACATGAAAGTAAGAATGTCTTTATGCAAGTTAATGGCAGTCTGTTCAACCACAGGAAGACTGGTGAAATATTATTGCCTTTGTAATCAGCAAAACTGTTTCTTTATACAATAATCTTAATTTTAGGAATTCAATATATGAGTGTATTGAATATAAGGAAACTAATTTTTGCGTAGAAGTATTTCTTGAATAGTTGTTTTATAATAGGTAAAATTAAGTTATAAGAACTTTAATTTAAAACAGAAGGTGATAGGGGTTGGAATCTTTTATTGTTAAAACTATTTATGAAAATATTTTTATAACATGGAAAAAATGTTTGCCCTAAAATATTATTGTAGCAGGCTTAAATTTTTCTTATTTGGTATATTATTATTAATTTCAATAAGTATATGGTGAGTTAAGTGTTAAGAACTAGCAAAGAAAGTTGTTTATATAACTTAATTATAGAGACTTGAGGTTACTTATTTTTTGTCATAAAAATTATGTATTTCTAAATTTTCTCCAGTAGTCGTTTATTAACATTATAAAAAATATGAATGCAATAGCTTAAAAAGCCAAAGTACAGAAGCATTTGCAAATGAAACTTTCACCACATGCAGCAGGCCAGAAATGTTATTAGTTATTCTATTATAAAAGAATTAGTGTAATTACCAAAAATCTCATATCTAATGTCTAAACCAGCATCAGTGGGTGTGAGTAGACACAATGTGTGCTGTGTGAGGATCTTAGATGTGCCTCAAAAAATTGTAAAGACCATTAATTAAATTATTTTTGAAAGAAGTTGAAAACACACTAAGTATATTCTTTTTTTACTCTTTTATTTTTATTATTAAATCATAGCTGTGTACATTAATACGATCATGGGGCACCATACACTGGTTTTATAGACCATTTGACACATTTTCATCACACTGGTTAACATAGCCTTCCTGGCATTTTCTTAGTTATTGTGTTAAGACATT
>CAUYPK010057997.1:0-48528 GCA_963574355.1 Loris lydekkerianus | reverse complement strand
CCTGCCAGGCCCTTCCCAGACTTCAAAGCCCCGCATCTCCTGGTGGTGCCGATGAGCTGGTAGTCACACCCCATGGTGTCTGGCCGACTGTGCGGAAGCCTGTTAGCACCACCAGAGACCACCCTTCCTTCCTTCCTTCGTTCCTTCCTTCCTTCCTTCCTTCCTTTTTTTTTTTTTTTTTTTTTTTTTTTTATACAGTCTATTTTGTCCTTGGTAGAGTGCTGTGGCATCACAGCTCACAGTAACCTCAAACTCTTGAGCTTAAGCGATTCTCTTGCCTCAGAGCACCAGAGACTTCTAGCCCCCCTAGCCCCTGATCCTGGGATTGGGACCCAGGAGGCTGTATGTTTTCAAAACAGCTTTAAAGTCACATGTAAAGTGTATTTTTGACAGCTCATCATCTCTGGTGATTAAGATGAACAGTGAGGTTTGGGGACCTCAGGTGGGCGTCAGCCAGACCAGGCACTGTTCCAGGGAAACAGAGGAGACAAGTCCAACAAGGAACCCCACTCTCCTTCCATCCACATTCATTCTCAGCGGGTGTGGGTAGTTCAGTGTATCAGCAGGTAGTAAGGGGATGAAGATGCTAAAAAGTGCCGTGGGGAGTAGAGTGACGGGGCAGGCACTTCAACTAGAACCCAGGAGGACTTCTGAGCAGGTGAGGATCTGAGTGGTGAGAGAGGACTGGGAAGAGGGTTCTTGAGGGTTCAAATGCTAAGGTCCTAGAGGAGGGGAGCCTGGCAGGTTCAGGGACTCTTACGAACTGGGTGGCTGGTAACTGGGAGGGGGCGTGGGGACAGGTAAAGTGACAGAGAAGGCATCAGGCTGGCCGTACAGGCCCTCCAGGTCTGGGTTATCATAAGACTGTTTGAAGTTTAAATTTTTAATTTTTAAAATTTCAGATCAATGTGAGGGACCCCATGATTATGTTACATTGTTTGCATTTGTAAGGTAGTCTGAGTTGCACTTGAGCCCTTGATCCAGGAAGTGTGTCCTGTACCCCCACATAGTGCCCACCTAGGTTCAGTGAGATAGTTCAAATTTTGTGATAACTGTAATTATCACCTTAAGGAAGGGAGTGATGTGATCTTATTTGTAAAGACCGCATGGCTCCTGTGTGAAGGACAGGCTAGGTGCATGAGGAGCCAGGGGGCATGGTTTAGTTTGTGCTGCCACAAAGGAATACCTGAGCTGGGTGGTTTAAAAAGAAGGGTTTACCTGGCTCCCAGTTCTGTGAGCTGTACTAGAAGTTGGCACCAGCATCTGCATCCGGCGAGTGCCTCAGGCTGCCTCTACTCTTGGTGAAAGGTGAAGGGAGCCAGCATGTGCAGAGACCACATGGCAAGAGAGGGGAGTTACCAGGCTCTTTTTAACAACTAGCTCTCCTGGGAACTAGTGGAGTGAGAACTCACTCTCTCCCAGAGGGAGCATTAATCTGTTCGTGAGAGATCCAAATACCTCCCATTAGGCCTCACCTCCAACATTAGGGGTCACATTTCAACATGAAATTTGGAGGAGATGAACGTCTACCCTACAGCAGGGCAGTTGCAGAAATCCAGGTCAGAGACCATGGAGATTGGGTTAGGGATATGCCAATGGAGATGGGGAGAAACGGGATCAGCTATCAGATTTGGGATCTACTTTTCAGATAGAACTGATGTGTCTATTAATGAATTAGATATTGAGCATGAGGAAAAGAGAGAAAGGAAGGATGATTCTAGGTGTTGGGACTGATCATCTGATAGACAAAATTACCATTCTCAATATGGATGAGGCTCCAAAGGCCAAGATGACAGATTTGGGGGAGAAAGGGCACAGCTTTGTTTTGGTCATGTTCATTGAGAGATGCCTGTTGGAATTTCAAGTTAAGAAGGGAAGTAGGCCGAGACAGCAGATAAGAATGGACAAAGAATTGACTGATTGCTTTGGCAAGATGTAGGTCTTAGGTAGTTCCAATAAGTGTTTTAGTGGTAGGAAAAAAGCATAACTGGAATAGGATGGAAAGAAAGTCCTCATCCTAGTTTGATAAAGACAACTTCTCTTTTCCACCCAAAAGTGTCTAACTTGCAAAACTGAAACTATGTCTCCATTAAACAATTCTTCATTGCCCCCTCCCCCTATCCCCTAATGATTGATTTCTTTTTTTTCTTTCTTTCTTTCTTTCTTTCTTTCTTTCTTTCTTTCTTTCTTTCTTTCTTTTTTTTTTTTTCATTAAATCATAGCTGTATACATTAGTGCAATTGTGGGGTACAATGTGCTGGTTTTATATACAATTTGAAATATTTTCATCAAACAGGTTAACATAGCCTTCATGGCATTTTCTTAGTTATTGTGTTAAGACATTTATATTCTATATTTAATAAATTTTACAAGTACCCTTGTAAGATACACCATAGAAGGAGTCCCACCAATCACCCTCCCTCCATCCATCGTACCCCCTCCACTCCCCTCTCTATCCCCTTTCCCCATATTCTTGGGCTATAATTGGTTTCATAGTACAGCTGAGTACATCAGATACTTTTTTTCCATTCTTGAGATACTTTGCTAAGAAGAATGTTCCAGCTCCATCCATGTAAACATGAAAGAGGTAAAGTCTCCATCTTTTTTCCAGCTGCGTAATATTCCATGGTGTACATATACCACATTTATTAATCCATTCTGATTTATTTCTTTCCTTCCTTCCTTCCTTCCTTCCTTCCTTCCTTCCTTCCTTTCATCTTACTCTGTTGCCCTGGACAGAGTGCTGTGGCATCATCACACCTCACAGTAACTGCAGTCTCTTGAGCTCAAGAGATCTTCTTGCCTCAGCTTCCCAAGTAGCTGGTACTACAGGCACCTACCACAACACCCAGGTAGTTTTTCTATTTTTAGTAGAGATGGGTTCTCACTCTTGCTTGGGCTGGTGTCAAACTCCTGAGCTCAAGGGATCCACCTTCCTCAGCCTCCTAGAGCGCTAGGATTACACCCCAGAGCCATGAGCCACCAACACTTTCTGTTTGCATGAATTTGAGTACTCTAGATGCCTCACATCAGTGGAATCATGTATTTTTTATCTTTTCATGATTGGTTATTTCACTTGACACAGTGTCCCCAAGGTTCATCCATGTTGTAGCATGTGACAGGATCTCCTTCCTTTATAAAGCTGAATATATTTCTTAGACTTTTAATATATATTTTATACCCTGTTCCCCTCCCCCCACAGTTTCAGACCGTTAACACCCTTTGTTATTTCTCTTTATCTCAGGGATCCTTGAAGGACTAAAAGAAGAACAAGTTGAAAATAATCGCTTCTGTGTTTTTTGAAATCTTAAACCATTGAGGATGTAACTCAAGATTGGTGGGGGGGTGGGACATAGGAGAGAAAAGGAGAGAAGATTCTTCAGAGACAAGAAGGGATGGAGATCAAAGGGTGGAGCAGAGACCTCAGAGGAGATGACTGGTCAGGGCACGAGGTCCGTGGGTTCCATGACTCAGCAAAGAGTCTGTGTATCACCTGTGGGATGACAGGTAAGGGGTTCAGGGTCCCATGTCAGCTAGGATCAGAGAATGCTAGCAGTAATGACCACAGACTGGAGGCAAAAGACTTTTCCCATTTCACAGGCACCTACCAGACCTCCTGGATTCTAGGGCAATAATGACTGATATGGAATTTTCTTCCAATCCTTAGGGATGGGGGCCTCAATTTGGAATTAAGTTGCTCTAAATAGATTAGTCCTTTTGCACCTGAGTTTGTGGAGTGAATTTCATTCCCACTATGCCCTGAGGTTTCCTTCTCCAGCATTATAATTAACTTCCATGCATCATAGCATAGGGGTTTATAGGACAGTAGGATAATAGATGTGAAAACACTTTGAAAGGTTATAAACACCGAATAAATGGAAGGGGAGAAAACACAACACCCTGCTCAAAATGAAAATCACCATCCTGTTAACCCAGAAAGTGCCAGTAAGCCTGGCAAAACTAAAGCAAATACCTCTTTTTAGTAGTGTATGATCAGCAATATTAGCTTGAATGTGTTAGTATCTTTTGTCAGCAGAAGTCCAAGGAGAATAGGAGCCAGTGTAAGGCAGGTAAACAGATCACCACTTTGTGTTATGATTTACATCAAACGGAAGGGACAGGAGGGGAGAAAAGATTGCTTTCTTTCCCTCCTTCCTGAATTCTACCTTGTATCCTCATAAAGTCAACACTTCTGGGAAGAGTAGGTTAGGGTAAGAATAAGCTATTATCAGTCATCTATATTTAGAGAGCAGATTTGCTAGAAAGTGTAGTAAACCTGTGAGCAGTTAAAGGGAAGCTTCTTGCTAGAGAAAAGCACCTTCCCTCTCCCCAACCCCCAAATAATTCAGGGCAATGAGAATACACCTGAATGACTCTGCAACTTAGCTGTGGGCATTCCAATCAGTACCAGACCAATCCACCTTTGATGAAGATGGTAATTTGATAATTTCTACAAGAAATGGTTCAGATTCTTGCCCTATACTCCAGAGTTCAGGCTTCAATCTCAGCACAGTTTAATCTTTAGAGAATCATTTGGTTTTTGCCCTGAGGCATTCTGTAAGTAGGTAGCCAGTTTCTCTAGAGCACTGGCAATCCTGCACACAGCACCCAATCCAAATGGAAAGAAAGTCCAGAGGAAACCTTAATCAGTTGTGAATCTTATGGAGCGTCGTGAGGGGCAGCAGGGTAGAGGAGGAAAAGCCTCTGCTGTTTGTTGGATCACCAAGCCCAGGAGGATGGGTTGCCTAGCAACCTGCAGTCACTTCAGACCAGTGCTAGGCAACAAGATGCAATCTGTCAGCCCCATCCAATCGGTATTTTCTCCTGGTTTTTAGAAAACATGTAGGTATTTCAGCAGCATCTAATTTATCTTGGTTTCATTCATTTCACTGTCTGCATCAGGTATCTGGTCTCCCCCCTTCCTTCCCTCCCTCTGATGTTCAAATGCTCTTCTCACATAGGAGAGAACCTAAACCTTGGAAGAAAATTTCATCCATTTCAGGGATCAGGAAAATGAAAATGTGTGGCGTTGGTTACATTAGGTGTTTTTCACTTTTCATTAAGTCAGCTCTGCGGTCATTTTCAAGGCTTCTTACAGACATACAAATTGTTAGAGGCACAAAGAGAAATTAACCGATGAATGCCCAGGAAACCAGGACCCATATTTCATTGTGAGAGCAGCCATTCTACGGCCTTCCTGCTTTGCCGCTGGAAGGAGAAATGAGCATTGACAACGATCAATGGTGTTTATCGAGCTCACTGAGCGCTTTCCATGCGCGCACGTCTGTTTTGTGCTTTTTAAATTCTCACAATGACCCTATTATTATTTCCATTTCACAGTTGGGGAAGCAGAATGAGGAGCCCAGGTCTCTAAGACTCATGGTTCTTCAGTGGCACCACCTGGTGCCCCCTGAAAGGCATGTGGCACGTGACCTCTGCTCACTGGGAAGACTTTAATTGGGATGTCTGCAATGACTTTGAATTATGATTTTATTTAATCCAAGCCAATATGGAATTTAGAGGGATTCGGGAAAGAAGTCCATAGTTGGCATCTTGCAGGGGATAAACCCAGAAAAAGACATTAGAGAACTAAGGAGATTATTCCATACTTACATGAATCTTCTAGTAAAACCACTAAAAAGCACTGGCATTTTTTTCTTCTGCAGGCCCATCTTTATTTTATTTATTTATTTATTTATTTATTTTTGGAGGGTTTTTTTTTCTTTTGGCCGGGGCTGGGTTTGAACCCAGCAACTCCAGTGTATGAGGCTGGTGCCCTACTTCTTTGAGCCGCCACAGGCACTGCCCATGCAGGCTCCTCTTTAATTTTCAAATGGCAGTTCAAAACCTGGAAGCAGGCCATCTGTCCACAGCTCAGCGAGTAGGGCACTGGCCATATGCACGGAGGCTGGTGGATTCGAGCCTGGCCCGGGTCTGCTAAACAACAATGACAACTGCAACCAAAAAAATAGCTGGGCGGTGTGGCAGGCACTTGTAGTCCCACCTACTTGGGAGGCTGAGGCAAGAGAATCGCTTAAGCCCAAGAGTTTGAGGTGGTTGTGAGCTGTGACGTCACGGCATTCGACTGAGGACAACATCGTGAGACGCCGTCTCAAAAAAAAAAAAAAAAAAAGACCTGGTGGTGCCTGTGGCTCAGTGCGTAAGGCACTGGCCCCATAGATAGAGGGTGGCAGGTTCAAACCAGCCCCGGCCAAACTGCAACACAAAATAGCTGGGCGATGTGGCAAGTGACTGTAGTCCCACCTACTTGGGAAACTGAGGCAAGAGAATCGCCTGAGCCCAGGAGTTGGAGGGTGCTGTAAGCTGTGATGCCAGGCACTCTACGGAGGGTTAAAAAAAAACAAACCAAAAAAATCCTGGAAGCAAAGGCAAACCCAGCCTGTACTCTGCCACCCCACTCCCCACCCCCAACTTGCTTACCCTCAGTTTGGTTGAACTTTAAACTCACAGCCCTGGTATGCATGGGTCATAGGTATGCTACCTCTGCATACAGGCCCCAGCTGCTGAGCAAACACCCACCCATCCAGAAACTAGGTTGACAGTGAGATAAATATTAATCCTTCCTGGTATTTCAGTGCCCAATTCCCCAAGTAGGAACTAGAAAACAAACAGGGCAAATCAAGTGGCCCATAGAAAGGAAAGGAGGAGGAAAGAATCAAGCTCAAGGTCAAAAGTAATAAGGTGAGAACTTAGGAGCATATGACCAATCTCTTCATTTTAAGAATAGCCCTTTAAAGTTCATTGCATTTGGCAGAGTTTTATGACGTTTGAAAGCTTTAATCCCAGGGCCAGCACACAAACACACACACACACACACACACACACACACAAAGATTTGTTAAATTATTGGTTCTCAGATCACCTGTAATGGATATTGGGTAGAACAATGGTTCTTAAATGTTAATATACATATAAATTATCATATAAAAAAAGCAGATTCTTGGGCCAGGTGAGGTGGCTCATGCCTATAAGCCTAGCACTCTGGGAGGCCAAGGCAGGTGGATTGCCTGAGCTCAGCCTGAGAAAGAACGAGATCCGATCTCTGTCTACTAAAAACAGAAAAATGAGCTGAGTGACACACACGTGTAGTCCCAGCTACTCAGGAGGCTGAGGCAAAAGGATTGCTCAAGCCCAAGAGTTTGAGTTTGCTGTGAGCTATGATGCCACTGCATCCTACTTGGGGTGATAGAGTGAGATTCTGTCGCAAAAAAAAAAAAAGCAAATTCTAGTGTGGAGTGAAGCTCAAGATTCTGTTTTTCTAACAAGCTCCCAGGAAATACTGATGCTGCATATCCAGGAACTGTATATGTGTATATACACACTCATATCTAGACACACACATATATGTAATTTTAGAGACAGAGTCTTTGTATATTGCCCAGTGCACTGGCGACTCACGGGTGAGATCATAGCACACTACAGCTTAGTGTGCTTCAAGTGATTCTCCTGCCTCAGCCTCCCAAGTAGCTGGGATTACAGGCGTTCCATGCTGTGTCTGGCCAGAAACCATGTGTCGAGTAGCAAGTAGGGGGCCTCCTGATTGGAGTTAGAAATTGGGTTAGAGGACCCCAGAGGCCTTTCCGATCTTAAAGATGTTATTTGTGATGAGATCATTGTTTAAACTCAAACCATCAAAGGTAGAAAAAATGGGCCAATTCCCTGAATTTCAGCATTGGCGATCACTCCCTTTGTTCTCTAAACACTCCCTGTTGATATCACCTAATTTTTTTTTTTCCCCCAGTGGGAATGAGGTTTGAAGCAATGCTTGACACATGGTATAGAATCTCTTGGAATCATGGGCATAGCCCTTTGTAGTACCAAAGTGAGGAAATTGACAGGAATGGTCATGAAGGATGAGCATGAGCTGAAGAGAAGGAAACAATGATTAATAACAATGTGTGCTGGGCTGCTGGAGGGGTCTTTATTACATTTTATCCACAGCCTCATTAATGGTCTAGAAGAGGCAGACACTAACAGAACTTTAATTAAATTCATGGCGGATATTAAATTGGAGTCTTGTAAATCTAGGGAAGGCAGAAAGGCCACCTCAGAGTATGTGATGAGTCAAAGATAAAATAAAATTCAGCATTAACAGGTACACATAATGCCTTCTACAAATGACTTGTATGGAAAAAAATAAAGGTTTTTGGAGATCAGTTTATAGTGTGGCAAGCATTGTCCTGGGTACTTTGGAGATGTCAACTTATTTTTTCTTTCCAACAGCACGATGGGGTAGGTGCTATTGTAATTCTAATGTTGTAAGTAAGACACCGAGGCAGGGGGAGGTGAGGTGGTTTGCACCAGGTACAGTATGTAGCAAGTGGTTTAGAAGTTTAAAAACAGTAACTCTTTTTGATTCTTTCTGCCCTATATTTCTTTTCCTTTAGAGCTATAAAGGAGTAGTAAAATCATGCTTTTAAAATGTATCTGGTCTTTTAATTTTAATAGAAATGTGCGTTTTTTGGTGTATTACGCCAATGACGGCCTATTTCAAGAAATGCTTTTCAAAAAGAGGTGTTCACAGCATCCATTTCACAACTGCCATAAATTTGGGTATCCAATCAGCCTGCTCTGGGAGGGCCTCTGCCTGGCAGAAAGCGTCTCTGTGTGGGTCAAAGTCTGATCTGTTGGTTCACTCATTTTCCTGACCCTGAAGCTTCTAGAAGAGTGCCCAGCACATAGTAAACATTCAAGAAAGAATTAGCGGGGTTAGGCATGGTGGCTCACACCTGTAATCCTAGCATTCTGGGAGGCCGAAGCTGGTGGATTGCTTGAGCTCAGGAGTTCGAGACCAGCTGAGCAAGAGTGAGACCCCATATTCTCTACTAAAATAGAAAAACTAGCTGGATATTATGGCTGGAACATGTAGTCCCAGCTATTCAGGAGTCTGAGGCAAGAGACTCACTTAAGACCCAGAGTTTGATATTTCTGTGAGTTGTGATGCCACAGTACTCTACCCAGGGTGACAAAGTGAGACTCTGTCTCAACAACAACAACAAAAAAAAAAAAAAAAAAAAAAAAAAAGAAAGAAAAGAAAAGAAAGAATTAGCAAGTGCATTTCAATTAGCTCACATTGATTTAGCATCAACAGCTATAATTTGGGATTTAGAAAGCATTAGGTGGTGGTTTTAATGGCAAAGACAGAGGCTGTGGGTGTTGAGTGATGACATTTCTGCTTCCCGTACTTAGAGGTTTGAGCTGTGCCCCCCCCCCCCCATTTCTAACATGTAGCCTGAGCCAGGAATTAATCGAGGTTTCCTTGCCCATACAGGATGGTGGTTGTGCCCTCTCTTGCCTTTGCAGACGGGGAGAATAAAATGAGAGGAGGGTTGAGAAGGCATGCTATCCACTTCCAGCCATGATAATGGTTGTTATTATCTTACAATTAGAACCTCAAAAAATGTGTTTATCAAACTCAATATCATCCCCAGGCCAATGTCCGGAAAATAATTAAGCTAGTTTAACCACTCAAATAAATTCACTGAATCTCTAAGCTAATCCAAGATAATGTGGCCCATCATTTATGAGCAGATGGTAAGAGAGTCCATTTCCTTTCCAGGGTGAACTTCAGCACCTTGGGGACTGGGCCTAGGCAGGTTGTTATCAAAAATGCCTCCGTAGGATTGGGGTACTCCTCTGGGTCTGAGAATAATGGCAAGCCAAAGAGAAAAGCTGCTTCCTAAGGGGGTAGTAGAAAGGAGCAGGTGGGAGAACAAATGGCCAGAAGGGAAGTGAGTGGCCAAAGGATGTCAAAGGTTGGGGAATACTGGGCAACATTGACTTTTGGCAGGAGAGAGGTCACAGTTTCAAAGTTAAGGTCAGAGACTGTGCCCTGCACAGGATTATAGGAGCCCCCAATGCCCAGAAGCGGATGGGGTATTCATGTCTGTACTGGGAGCGGAAACAGGGTCAGTACTTGCTTGTTTGGTAACTGAAGATCGTTTTGCAAACAGAGGAGATGTTTCTAAGATCGGCTTTCAGACCATTGACCAAACGCCCTCTCTACTTGGAGTTGCATTATTTATGCCCCTTACTTGTGCCTCCTGACCCATCTGTTTCCCCATCCCTGAAAGTGGCTGTAAATTGCTGCCCCTCATTGATTCGAGAGCGAAGGGTTGAGCACCTGCTCTTTGCCAGGGAGTTAGACAGACATGTGTAAAACATGTCCAAACTCTGTACATGTTTTTACACATCCAAACATGTACAGAGTTTTGATGTGTAACAATCCCAAACTCTGAACATGCTATGAAGGAAATGTCTGGAGCTAAAGAGAGCTTCTAGGAGCAGAGAGTGCCACAGGGAAGGTGTCTATGATGGCCTTCCTGAGAGTGGTGGTTGCTCTCCTGCCCCTGGGTGGAGGAAAGAATGTTCCAGATGCTCAGGGGCAGGAGACCAAATGTAGGAAGACAGGTGTGGCTGGAGGACTAAGATGGCTACCTGGTAGGCTTTGTGTGCAGTGCCTCCTGGGCTGTGTCCTGGGTTGGGGCCTCTATCCTAAGGGAAACGGGAGATCCTGCAGGTGTTTAAGGAAGTGTGGCCATGGTGTTGGGTCAGTGTGAGGTGGGCATCGGGAAAGAAAGGCCATATCAGTTTGCTAGAGCTGCTGTACCAAAATACCACAGACTGGGTGGCTTAAATATTAGAAATTTATTGTCTCACAGTTCTGGAGGCTGGAAGTCCAAGATCAAGGTGTTGGCAGGTTAGAGTTCTCCTGTGTCCTCTCTCCTGACTTGCCTGCTGATGGATGGCTGTCTTCTCTCTGTGTGGCCCTCTCTGTGCTGTCCTGCTGTAAAAAAATCCCCCAGTGTCTCTTTCTCTCTTTATCAGGACACCTGTCAGCCTGGATTAGGGCTCACCCTCATGCTCTCATGTTAACTTAGTCACCTTATTAAAGGCCCTATTTTTAAATATAGTCACATTCTTAGGTACTTTACATCAACATATGAATTTTTTGGAGGGGAGTGGGACACAATTCAGCCCATAATAGGGATGGATGTGAGCAGATTTCTGTTTCAAAAGCCTTCTCTGAATGCTGAGAGGGTGAATGGAAGGTGCAAAACAGAGCTTCAGTGGGGTGCTCCCGCCAGGGCCCAGCTCGGTTCACACCACACACCGTGACCCTCAGCACCCTATCCAGGCAGTGCTTCAGCCCTTTGCTCTGTCTTCTGTTACGATTTTATTGTATCTACATGCAGAACATTCTAATGCTGTGACAATCTAAGTACCACTTTACACACTATGGTTTTAAAGAAAGAGTCGAACAAGGCATTAAATTTTTATTTTATGGCATTGTTTTTTGGGTGAACTATCACTTGAAATAAAAACAAAGGAACACATGTCAGCTATTCTTTGAAATATACTTCCCTGATTTGTTAGCATGTTTTAGAGCATGAAAGATGAGAGGAAATAATATTATTTAGTTACTGAAAGTTGATTTTATTTTTCTAGTACTTGATTATATAAGAAAAACTAGAACAGTAAATCAGAACAAAATAAAATCATTCACCAATATAAACCATTATCACTACCACCACCCATCAAGTATTGAAGTACATTTTGAAAATAAGCTGTGGTCTGCAATGGGAGAAATGAAGGCTATCAGAATTATTGCTTAGTCATTCAACAACACGTATTTTGTACCCACCATGGGTAAGTATGTTTCTCCACCGGTATTAGAATCACCTGGGGAATGTTACATATCCAGATTCCCAGGGTTTATTCCAATCCAAATCCAAATAACTGAGCAAGTGTCTCAAGAATTAGCACCAATAACCCATCACGAACTCCTTCAGGGGACAATTAAATCCAGCCAAGTTTGAGGACTCCCATGATAGACAAACACATTTTGTGCTATGTGTGTGGTGGGTGGTGGGGTGAGAAAAAGGAAGATCAATCCATGTGTCTGGGCTGTAGGGTCTATTATTGGTACAGGCAGCCTCGGTGAAATTATGAAACCATAAGCAAAAAATGGTTGACTTTAAAAGGTCACTACTGTCCTTCAGCTAATCCTTTCCTTCTACAAACGAGCACCTGACACCAAGAAGGCCGACTGACCCAGGTCACACACTTAGGTAGAGGGCTGGGGTTTGAATCCAGGTCTGTATTTCACCATTTGGTCCTCTCTGTGGTGACACAAACCATTACCCTGATAGTGCCTAGAATCCGTTCAGATCCACAGTGAATCATGCAAAGAGGGCCAGACTAGCTTTCTACTGAAGATGCTTGATTTTGTTTTTAAGAGGACACATACTCTTCACTCTTTTCCAAGTTTGAAATAAACAAAATCATGCAAGCATTCTGCAAAGCATGAGATTGAGAAAAGCTCACCATCTGTGCTAGTTGTTGACTCGAACATCACTTGAGGGGTGGGGGAAGGAACCAGCAGCGGTCACCCAGGTTGTGCATGTGGCCTGCCGAGCTTCACTGATTCCTGGAATTCTGAAGTAGCCTCTTGCAATTAATTTTTAACTTATCTAAGTATATTTGTTAAAATAAAATTTTCATCTTCCCAAGGAAAGGACGAAGGGATATATATATTTTTTGTTTTGAAAGGTTGAGGGAGTGTAATGCCATTAAGAATGCAAAATGTTTAGCATAAATTAGAACCAGAAAAGAAATAATTATATTGCATCATGAGGGACTTAGGGTCTAAACAAAGGGAACTCTTCCAGATGCTGAGAGTTGTGAAACTGTAGAAACTGCTGTCAAGAGGAAACGATTGCCATCTTCTTATCCAATGGAGTTTTAAAGATAAATTAGTTGCCATCTCCCTTGGGTTTTCTCAGCAAGGCCATGGCTTCAACAGTCCCCCACATTCTAAAGTCCTCCAAGTGCTAATCCTCAGCTCCTGCCATGATGCGGATCCTCTTCTTGCCTGCTGGTCCCTTGGCATGAGAAGCCCAAGGTGCCCAGGAGACAGATGCAGCTGCAAGCTCGGTGAGACCTGCTTTGTGCACCAGTAGAAGCTTCCACCAGAACCTGTCACCCACAGGGCTTAGTACTGCAAGGACTGGAGGCAGAGTGTCCCCATGCAGTGTTCTTTTACATTTGCATCTCCACCTGGACATCCCCCAGCTTTTCAAACTCCACTGGTCCAAAATCAAGCTCATCTTTCTTCTTTTAATGAGACAAGTCAGGTTAAAAGCATTAGTCCCCTACTACCATGCCCAGACTTCTAATAGACACTCTCTAGTCCTCTTTGACTATATCCTCTCTTCTCACATCTTATTCTTCAATGAACCCTTCTAAACTTATCATATATATATTTTTTCTTTAATTTAATTTAATTTAATTTAATTTAATTTAATTTAATTTTATATTTTATTTTACTTCATTTTATTTTATTTTATTGTTAAATCCTAGCTGTGTACATTAGTGCAATCAAGGGGTACAATGTGCTGGTCTCATATACAATCTGAAATATTCTCATCAAACTGTTCAACGTAGCCTTCATGGCATTTTCTTAGTTATTGTATGTAGACATTTATATTCTGCCTTTAGTAAATTTCGCCTGTACCCATTCTAAGATGTACCGTTGGTGTGGCCCCACCCATTACCTTCCCTCCACTCTAACCTCCCCCCTCCCTTACCCTCCCTTGGCCCTTTCCTCATAGTCTTGTGCTATAGTTGGGTTATAGCCTTCATGTGAAAGCTATAATTTAGCTTCCTAGTAGGGCTGAGTACATTGGATACTTTTTCTTCCATTCCTGGGATACTTTGCTCAGAAGAATATGTTCCAGCTCCATCCATGTAAACATGAAAGAGGTAAAGTCTCCATCTTTCTTTAAGGCTGCATAATATTCCATGGTATACATGTACCACAATTTCCTAGTCCATTTGTAAGTTGATGGGCACTTGGGCTTCTTCCATGATTTAGCAATTATGAATTGGGCTGCAATAAACATTCTGGTACAGATGTTTTTGTTATATTGTGATTTTTGGTCTTCTGGGTATAAACCTAGTAAAGGAATTATAGGATTGAATGGCAGGTTTATTTTTAGGTCTCTAAGTATTCTCCAAACAGCCTTCCAGAAGGAATGTATTAGTGTGCATTCCCACCAGCAGTGTAGAAGTGTGCCCTTTTCTTCACATCCACACCAACATCTCTGGTTTTGGGATTTTATGTGGGCTACTCTTATTAGATTTAGGTGATATCTCAGAGTAGTTTTGATTTGCATTTCTCTGATGATTAAGGATGATGAGCTTTTTTTCATGTGTTTGTAGATCATGCATCTGTCTTCTTTAGAGAAGTTTCTTTTCATGTCCATCTTTAGCTTTCAACATGCCTTCCTCACTAAGCTTAATAATTTCTAGTTTTTGATGTAAAGTGACAGACATGCAGTTCTTCCTTTCCCTTAGAGACCACTGTAGAGTTATTAATTGGCATAATTTTAATACTGTTGTATCTCAAGGAATAGGGAGGCCAGAAGACAGGGAACGTCAGTGGAGCAGCCAGAAAACACTCATTAAGTTTGCCATCTTATATGGGCGCGGTTCATGGCATTCTAAAACAATTACAATGGTAGCATCAGAGATCACCTATCATAGATCATTATAACAGGTGAAATTGTAATGAAAAAGTTTGAAATAATGTGAGAATTCCCAAAATGTGACACAGGCATGAAGTGAGCACATGGTGTTGGGAAAATGGCGCTGATAGATTTGCTTAGTGCAGAGTTGCCACAAATCTTTAATTTGTGAAAAATGCATTCTCTGTAAAGTGCAGTAAAGTGAGGTGCAATAAGATAAAGTGTGTCTGTACTTGTGTGAGTTTGGGAAACCCTCTTCCATGAACTGGCTGAATATACAGAAATAATTTTATAAGGATGGATTAACATTCTTTGTCCTAATTTTAATAATTATTAATTCAGTTCACTTGACTCTAGCAGAGGAAAGAGAAACTGAATGGTATGTGAAGGAATTACTGAATGTTCCGTGACTGCTTCTTCACCAAGAGATACGAATTAAGAAAAAACAGATTACAAAGGGCATGAAGTGGACAAGTTGGTTTTTAAACTATATGATTAGATTTTAGGGGGGTATCGATTGTCTCCCTAGCATAATATTAATGCTCTTACCATCTCCTTTGGTTGTATTCTTTGTTATGTCATAAGGTTTCTAACATTTACACTTTTTCATAATCTCTTTAGTTCTATATTTAAATAATTTTAGTGCTCATTGTCACTACTACAGCTTCTCCATTCCTGAGTTAATCCATCTTCTGATGGAGGGAATTTCATTGTCAGTACTTTTTTCAAGTTACAAGGGTTGCATTCTGTGAATTCTTGTATATTTCATTCCTCATTGCTTGAGAATAGTTGTCTTTTGTTAACATACTTGGAGGAGTACTTAGCTGTCATAAAATTTCTGAACCACAATTCCTTAACTTCTGAATTTCACATATCATGCTCCATAATCTAATATATTTTTGATTGGCTGTTATGTTCCTTTTATGTTTTCTCCTTTTATTGTATCAAGAAAACTTTGTGAATGCTCTTGTCTTTTGAGAATTTTCTTTGATTTCTTAGGTTATGTTCCTTCCAAAAAGAGTGCTTTTGGCACTTGTGTGCCCTATACAGTTTTTCAATTTTTTTTCCTTCTTGCCTTTTATCTTCTTTTCTGTTTTTCTCTGCTGTTGTACGTGTGTGTGTGTGTGTGTTGTTCTTGAACTAGCAGAGAACTTCTATTTACATAGAATGAGATGAGATGATGTGATGAAGAATGTTTTTTTAATACCCTTCTCATCTTACCCAACTTGTTTTTCTCCTGAGCCCCAGATTGAAATCTGGGTATTGCTGAAAGTTGGGGGAGAGCAGTGGGAAACAGGGTGACTGAGAGTCCAATCGGGCAATGTGGCTTTTAGGCTCTGCTCTTGAAACACCAAGTATTCTCTTTTTGGGTTTGTTCCAGCTGCTTAGGAGTATTCATCCTATATGTCATGTGAGGTTATAGATAGAGTTATTGCTTTACTTTGCTTTGAAGCCCAGAAAGTAACCTGGTCCCCGATATGTAGAGTTAGATAGAAACTTTTAGTCGTGACTTTTTGTTGTTGTTGTTGACCTTTCTCTTCAGTGTTTATTCTTCTCTGAGTTCTACTTCTTGCCATTCGACAAGGTATTTCTGAGAAGCATCAGGATTCTGTGAACTGTTTCCCTACAATCTGTATTTCAGGTAGGGAAATGAGTAGGAAAGACCAGAGTAACATAGGACTTTGTTTCTTATTTTGATTGTCACTCTTCAGAATTTATGGCAGGAGGTTATATCACTGTTGCTGATAAACCTTTGGCTCTTTTGTTTTATTTTTTATTTTTTCTATTTTTATTTTATTAGGTTTTAAGAAAGAGCCTATAATCTAGGTCTGGGTTTGTCAGCATTGGCACAAGTGACATTTTGGGTTGTATAATTACTTGTTGTTGGGGTTTGTCCTGGACACTGTAGGATGTTTAATAGTATCCCTGGCTTCTACCCACTAGATGCCAGTAGCTCTCCCCTGCTTGACGTAATGAAGAATATATTCAGACATTGCCAGGTATTACTTGGAGAGAAAAAGCACCCTGATTGTTGAGCCACAGATTAACTTCATTCACTCACCTTCACTCTTGCTAAACAAAGGAGGAGTGAAATGGTTGCTAAACATGGGAGGAATGAAGGTAAGTGAATGAAGTTAATCCAAATTTTAAATAGTTCTTTCCTTGAACCCCATAAATGCATCAATGTACAAAATTATGATTTAACAAAAAACAATTTAAGAAAAGAAAAAAAAGATAATGCAATTAAATATAAAGCAACATACTGAATTAAAAAAAATAGTTCTTTCTTGTGTAGTTTGGCAAGTATTATATCAAGGTAAAAGCTTTAGGTTTAGAGTAAAAGCTTTAATTCAGTCTTACGGTTCAACTTGATATGTCAGTGTTAATGGTAGGACTGACAAGCCATTCCTCTGAATAGAAATCAATGAATTTTTAAAAATTATAAAATGATGTCTGATGTTAGGTATTTTACTGAGTGAACAAATTAATAATTTTGCAAGACTTATTGTTTAGAGTAATGATACAGTAGATTTACTTACCCCTCTCATTAATTAAAATCATGCTTTTAGCCAAGAAAGTGGACAAAATTCTTATTGGCAATTCAGTTGTTTCCCATTTAGGAGACTGACACTCTTCTGTTCTAAGCTAAATTGTCACGGTAAAGTAATTTCCTTGAAAGGGATAGACATTGATTCAGCTCTGGTTACTCACAAATCCTATTTCAGTCAAATTGGAAAACTATTAAGTTTTCGGGAAAAAAATCAATAGATATCAGGAAACCATTAGATCTTGTGGCTCTTGCTATATCTTGCATGAGTAATCACTGTAAACAGCTGACAGGTATTTCATTGTTGACACAGAATGATGCTTGGGGGACCACATCTTGTCAGGGTAGGTGGACAGCTTTTGACATTGGAATGAGTTCTGTTATCCTTGTTTTTCCCCCTTGCTCATTCTTTTGGACAGCCCTGTCACTAACTGGGCCTCTGATATTTTGAAAAATCAAACACTTTCCTTGCTGTCAGTTTTCTTTTTCTTGTGCTGGGGCATGCTAATCAGGGCGCGTGGTTTGGTACTGAACCAGTTTCTGTCAAAAACAAGTTTTAATTTCTTATCTAGAAATAATTTTTCCTCAGAGCCAGATTTTATGCCAGTACAACATAATGTGAAGATTAATTAGCAATTAGTATTAGAGTATATAATTTTACTATCTTTTCTACAAAAATTGCAACTAAATTTTTTTGAATGAGTGATTTTGGAATTACCTGTTTTGCTTTGCTTTTCCTCTAAAGGGGTAATTCATCATTGTGACCTGAATGATTATCATTTTTAGGAGATGAGAAAATAAAAATAGGTTTGTACATCCAGCCATACTGCCCAAATTATTTAATAATATCTGTTGGTAAATCATTATGGCAGTGGTAAAGGCATGATGTTTCGTTTGTATGTTGTTAAAGAGTTGGTATTTTTTTTTCTTTGAGGGAATAGGGAGGGGGTAGATATAGGTGTAACTAGTAAATGGTTCTGTCACAATAATTCCCATAAGAAGATAGGAAACCCAGATGTAGTTTGTATATGTGCTTAACTGCTAATTGCATTGGAACAAATTAAACCATGCATAGAATCATGTTTCTCAGTTTGAAGAATCTTTTTATATGATGAATATTATATATTTCCAGGTGCTGTGGCCTCTATCTTTTGGGTTGATGCTGAATTAGGGAGTGATATTTATCTGGATGGTAAGTTAAACAGTTTTGTTTTTAAGTAAATTTTAATTTTTACTTCATTCCTACTATAATTTTAATTCTGTGCACTTGTTTAGTTTGATGATAAAGTAAGTCTTTGTACATATTCAAAAGCCTCAGACAGTGATAGAACTGGGCGTCAGGTCTTAATCTTAACTTTTAATTTAGTGCTTGGACTGAAGTTTTCCTTTCAAAATACTATGCAGATTTCCTATATCCTCTGTTGTTTGACTTATGCACTGCGAATAATGTTAAGAGCTTTTTCTTATATTTAGCCAGGTAATGTGAGGGCCATGTTTGTGCTTTCATTTTCCTTAAAGATAAGAATTAAGCACATCTTTCTTTCCTATATTTACCTTAACACTTTTGGGCAATCTAATTTGTAAACTTACAAACTATATGTCTTCATTTAAGACAAATTAGAAACTTCCTTAGTTGAACAATGATGTTTTCCCCTCTCTTTCCCTCTTTCACCTTTTTAAAAATCAGTCTTTTAAAGACAAAGGGATGAAATTTAAGAATCACTGAAGCTGAGTCCTATCAGTGGACTCTAATATATGTGGCATGTAGCTGGTTGAATTGCTTAGGCGTCATTAAACTCATTCTGCTGTTATCATTTGAAAATTATTTAGCATATATTTAGAGATTGCTAAACTAATCATTTGGAAGCTTAGTTATCACAAATACTATGTAAAACATTTTTATGAGTTAGTTTTGGTGAGATATGTTAAAGAAGATATCCTAAGATATCTTTTAAGCAATAGTATATATATATATAGTCTTGATTTTGATTGTGTAAAAATGAACTAGAAATAACCCGTCTTATGTAATTTATCACATTTGATTTTATATTATGAAATTTGTCTTATATTTTGAATTATAAGGTTTTTAAATGCCAGGGAAATCTCATTTTCTTAGTTGTTTATTTAGTTTTTAGAATTTTTTATCTTTAGTACCTTAAAACAATACTGGGTACTCAGCACATATTTAAAATGTGTTGACTTATTACTGGAGTGAATTTAATCACCACATTGGCAGGAGAAAAAAAAAAACAAACTTTGTTTATTGAGTAGTATTTGTGAACTGAAATAGTAGATTAATTTTTATTTTTATTCTCAAGTATAGTTGTATGACATTAATAAACACCCTTTCTTTTAAAAGGTGATTAAAATGTTTATTTCTTTTTTAGGTATCATAACTGTTGTAGATTCAAAATATGGATTACAAGTAAGTTGAAAATTGCTATGAGCTGCTGATTGTTAAGAGCTGGGAATCATTATATTATATTTTCTACATTTATATGTGTCTGAAAAATTCTTTGAAGATATTAGCTGAATCCACTTTTAACTGATACTTTATTTTTTTTAAGACAGTCTCACTCTGTTACCCTAGAGTAAAAGCTAGAGTGCTTTGTCTTTTTTTTTTTGAGACAGGATCTCTATCTCTCCCTGGGTAGAGTGCCGTGGTGTCATAGCTCATGTCAACCTCAGACTCCTGGGCTCAAGCAATCCTCCTGCCTCAGCCTCCTGAGTAGCTGGGAATACAGGCGGCCATAGTGCCTACCTAGTTTTTCTATTCTTAGTAGAGACAGGGGTCTTGCTCTTGCTCAGGCTGGTCTTGAAGTCCTGAGCTCAAGGGGTCCTCCCACTAGTATTATAAGCATGCCCTACCATCTGTTTGAAACTTTCCTTTATAAAAATATTTTTCATCTATTATCCTGAACCATAGATGAAATTTGTGTGTATTTTGTTATTTTGTGTTTTTAAATTCAATATTTCTTTTATAAATTACTCAGGTTAAATGTCATGATAAAATTTAGAATTATATTTTGTAATAAGGATATGAGGTTAGGATAAAGTTTGAGTATGTATAATTCCTCACTAAGATTCAACCATAATACTGGTAAGTTTTCTGTTTGATAAAGAAATTGAACTTAATAAAGCCAGTGAGATCTCATTTTCTTATTAACTATGTATATGTCAAGCACATGCTGAAAATAGATTTTTAATAAATACCTCTTTAATTTGGAGAAGTTAGGATTCATACCTGCGAATAGTAAGGAGAAGCTCTCCATTAAAAGGCATCCTGCCTTGAATGGTTTTGTTAACTGCTAAGGTCCTCAAATGCATTTAAATGGGGTTCATTTTATAAAATGCATTTAGTGCGAGTTTTAAAAACATGTTGTTGCATAAAGTAAAATATTGCTTCTCTACTTTCCAAGTAAAACATCACTAAAGGCAACAGAGAATGAAATTAGCCTCTGTCCTACCTTCTACCCCTGTCCCAATCTGGGCATGTGAACAGGGCTCAAAGTAATAATTTCCTAGAGGTTTAAATTCATTGTTTAAAGATTTGTGTCAGTTTTGTATTCTATCCCATATATCTAAACTTACTAGTTTTAGAAAGTATTTCTAAATTAGAAAGTATTCCTCAATGAAATTATGCTCTAGTCCAGGGAGCTAAGTCAGGCTTGTCAAATGGCTACCAATATTCTTTTATTGACCCTTCGTTTCCCTCATCAGTAGAGTACCCTAACTTGAAAAGTTTGGAAAATAATTGCTTTTTTAAAGTTTAAAATCTAAATTTACTAATAATGTTAAGAATGAAAGAAAGATCTCATATACAGTATTACCATTTTACTCATAAAAAATTGTTTTTTCTGATCTGAAATCATAATATTTCTATCAAAATGTTTATGGAAGTAGCAAAAAAAGCTCCAAATTATTCGTTTTGAATGTTTATTATAGGTGTGTTTGCATTTATCTTTATGAATTTATTACCAAATTTGATACACTTATTGGATACATAGCTGCTGAGACATTTTGTTTTTATTTTTTGATAAAGTACCATGCCAAAAGTCAAACTCTTTATGTATTTTAGGATTACAGGAATAATTTTATATGTATGGTTGAGCATGGAGAGGAGTTAGATAGAATCTATTACCAGCATGATAGGGGCCAAGAAAACAAAGCAACACTCTGAATAATGCAAACACAGGAAACGTTTAACCTCCTGCCACCTTGATAAAACCTTTTAAATTATTAAATCAATATACCTACACAAAACTGACATACTGTCAGGATAATGGAAACTTTAGATTTCCTAAGTTGGATGCCAGATAAATAACTTTGCCTTTATATAAAGAATTTGCCAACTGGTCCAATTCCTCTGGTTGCAAAGCTTGACCTCAGGAGCTGCTTGTGATTCAGAGAATTCTGAGGCAGTACACGTAATGACACTGGGATAATGGACAGCAATTTAAGGGTGTCATGCTTCATAGAGCCAGCCCATCACCAGTAAGGCTGAGAAATGGTACTCTGTGGCCAGCCAGCCAAATTGAAACTGAAGTGGTAATTGATATCATGGGTTATCACTCTAATGGGATTGTCACCCATTGATCTGAAATATTCATTTTTTAATCATGGGCAAAGAATTGGACAACTTAAAATGACAGCTCTCTATTCTCAGGACTTGACACCTAGGCTACTGACATTGTTCTTTTCAGTTCTACAAATGTGACAGCATTTAATGCAATAGAATCAATGAATGAAGTTATGCGGAAAAGGTCAAGTTAGAGGTTTCTTTTTGGTCCTTCTGTTATATTGCACAGGCTGTTGAAACAGTTCAGTTAGAAAACAGTTTAGATCAGAAAAGGCCAAAAAAATAAATAGACTGATATTATGCAATAATCGTTTTAAAACTAAAATAGTATTAGGACCGTAACTAAACCATTTGAAAGAAATAGTTTATTATTGCTGCTGCTTTTTGAAAATAATAACTGACACCCTTGACCCTAGATTTATTTCCACTTTGGTTAGCAGCAATGTTCTTTTTTAGACAGTGAGTTTAAGATAGTTTTTTTTTTTTTTCTTTCTTTTTTTGGTCCAGCCTGTTTATTTCTGCAGAATAGGACACGCTATAGCCCTTCAAAAGTCATGACCACAGTGGGGCTATTTCAGTGGGTTCCTTTGTTTCTCTTCCCCCATCAGCTTTATTGAAGTATAATTAACAAGTAAAATTTGTATATATTTAAGGTACACAATGTGATGTTTTAATGAATGTATACATTGTGAAACAAATACATCACCTTCAGAAAGCAATTTTGGAACTCTTTTTCTAGAATGGCTATCAGAGCTGTCCTTGCACAAGGTCTGACAAGTAAGTTTACAAACTCATCCTAGAAAAATTGCTTTGAAGGGTGGCCTAGGTGTGGTGTCGGTGCATAGCTGCCCAAGGGGAGTGCGTTGGAGGTGACTATAGTGATAGTCAGCAGTGAGTATGTAGTGCTTTTTCTAGGATGAGTTCGTGAACTTAACTGTTTGACTGTGTGTGTGTGTATGTGTGTGTGTGTGTGTGTGTGTATAAAAGTAAAATACATTTTGAAAAATGTATTTTTGCAAATTTTTTTTCTTTCATTTGCCTATACAAGTAGAATATAATGCCAAAATTTCCATTTTGTTTTTGTTTTATAATTGAAAGTCATTTGACTTAATGACCACATGGTGGAATGCATTACATGGTATTGGAGACTCTTCTTTCAAATAGCAGATGTTTTAGACTTTTTGCAGAGTTTGACTAGGGGAAGTAGGAATTTGCATAATAGAATGTGAAGTGAGAAAATAAATGTTACTGTGCATTTATCTTTTAATGTTTGTATAGCTTTCATAAGTACATAGAACAGGGAATTTATCTCTTTTGCTATAATATATATGATTCTAATACATCATTCTTTTACATATCTAAAAAGAGATATGGTTGGTTAATATATTCTTTTTTTTTCAAATTAAGTTTATTTTTATTTTTTTACTGTTGCAGTGTGGCCTGGGTTGGGCTCAAACTCACCACCCTCGGCACATGGAGCCAGCACTCCACTCACTGAGCCACAGCACCACCCAATATATCATATTCTTAATGTAGTTGTACATATTGGTGGTCTTTTATTTGAGAGGATTTTTGTTTATTTTTATATTTGATATTTTCTGACTGCTTGGAGGTAGTAAAATGTTAGTCTACCACAGTTAGCCTTGAGGTGAAAATTCTAATCTCTTAGAGAAGTAAACATATTCAAAACATTGTGAGTTACTTTGTGAAACTACCATTTTGTTAATTCCATTTAGGTATGGAAATTCAAAAGCATCTCTAATTCTTTTGTCATATCTTTTTTATGCCAACTCACAGCCAAATAGCCCCATATTCATATGTATATTAAATAAAGCTTCCAGAAGGTCAACAATACAATATCTTGAAAAATATTTAAGAGTTTTAAAAGAATTTTCTATATTATAGGATTGTTCAGAGGCAGATGCCTTGCCAAAAAAGTATTATTATTAAGTAGATTTACTGCTTGCTAGGAAGGGATTTGTCACTGCATGTTATATGGCATTTTTCAAATAACAACAGTTATGTGTCTATGTCAACAAATAGGGTGTTAACTACAGTTCATTCAACAAGTATTTATTGAACCTGAGTGCCAGGCACTGTTCCAGGTTCTGGTAACAATCTTATTCTGTAGAGGCAGAGTTTATATAATAGGATTTGTTACAGCTGTGGACCAAGATTAATTATGAAGAATATTAAACTTGGTCTTTTGGCATGGAATGAATTTTGATACAATACTCTCCACATTCTGTGACTTCCGTAATTGCAGAGTGGGTGTGCAATTGAATTAATAAGATTGTGCCCAATGTGGAAATCAGTATATCATTGCCATGATTTTTAGTTTTGTTTTGTTTTTCCCAAAATAGAATTTGGCAACTTTTAGACGAATAAAACATTTTTCTTCTGTATGCTTTTATATACTTAACTTCTATATACTTCTATATACTTTTCATCTATATACTTCTATGTACTTAACTGAAAATATTAAATAAAAGTTCCCAACTTGCTTTTAGGCTTCAAACTGTCCAGATATCTTTAATGATTACCTCCCTATAAATTGTGGAACTGGTTTGGCAAAATGATCTTAAGTGTAATTTTTAAGTAATCTTTATGTGTATGTTCTTATGTGATTATTAGTGTGTCACACTGTACAAAAGACTGATTTTATATGCCATAAAAGGCTTTCATAACGACTTAAATAATTTAAAATTATGTTTATTTTACGTCTATATGCATGTTTTCAGTTAAAGAAAAGCAAAAGCCCTGTGATGTTATGTAAATATATGGTATCCTGTGATGGTGAGGGTGATGGATTTAGTTTTTTCCTTTATAAAATGAAGTAGCCGCTTCCCATGATTGTTATAAAGGCTCAGTAAGATATGTAAAAGGATTCAATAATTAGTCAAGTTCAAGTCAAACATAAAGAATATTATTATAATTCAGTTCTCTCTCAGCCTCAGAAGCAAGCTTTTGACAGGGAACATCTATTGAAGGTTGAGGTGATGAGGGAAAAATATTTTTCTAGAGAACTTTGTGGCATTGATGACCTTAGGGATATATATATAAAAGATTGTGGGAAAAAATAAAAAACAAAACTCTTTGCTTTCAGAGAGATGAAAACTCTTTGTCAAAATATTTTTTTGGATCTAGCCTGACTCTAGATAGCAGTGAAATAATCAGTTGTGTTGAGAGACCAGTTCACTCGAGTATGGGTTTCCAAATGATAAACTGCTTTTAGGCTAGAATTGGAGCTATGTCCTTCTCACAGGTTATTTCTTTCTGGGGAATTTGAAGGACCTGGTACTGAGTTCCCATATTGTGTATGATTTGGGGGTGAGGAGTGGGACATGGGTGTGGGAATGGAGGGAAGTATAGTAGATTCTAAGAAAGTACGATTTCAGGGGTTATCCCTTGTGGAGTAATGAATATTTAGAACAAGAACAGTTTTATAAAGAAGAATAGACCTAAAATATGAACTATAATTCTTCGGTTTTATGACATAAAGAGGGGTTTTCCTTTTAAGAAACAGAAAAAGAAGAGCAGAAGTATGAAATCCTAAAGCCCCTTCTTTCCTCTTCCAAAAAATCCCACTGGCTCACAGTAGAAAAAATTGCAAATGGGAAGAAAAATGTTTTCAGATAGAAAAGTTAGTTCTGAATTTGTATACTCTGTAATGGAACTTGTTGAAGTCTTTATTGGGGGCAAGAAAAATGTCTCTAATGTAAAATCCTTTGTGTTGACGTTAGCTTTTCTATTATACCACAGTAACTTTTTCAAACTTTGTTTTTCTTTAGCATTTAATGGAAGAAAAACCTGATGGTCTTATCAATGAAGCTTCTAGGTATTCATATTTAAAGTATATATTAATTGCGGGCTAATTAGGAAGCAAAAATCACTAATATGAGGAAAACCATAAACTAAGAAATGCAACAATATAGTCAAGGACATTTGTTTTCTTTTTTCCCCACAGTTGAATTATTGCTATCTATTTATAATGGTCTAATAACTAAAATTTTACTTAAAACCAGTTTTATTGTAGCATAAAGTGAGTGCTGAAAACAGGAGTAACTTTGTGAGGAACTCAGGAAATATAAACATTTAAAAATATTTTCTTCTCATATAATTTATTTGGGATTGAAGATTATAAAAAATAGTTGGCTTCTTTAACAGCAGTTCATTTGCTTTCAGTGTTTACTATTCAGAATAATAGAGGAACAAATATGGAAATAGGTTTAATATGGACTAAATATAAATTTAATTTATATTTTTTGAGATTCCTAATTTAATTTATTTCGGATTAATATGAGAGGGCAGATGATTGGGTTACAGTGTTTGCATTTGTTAGGTGAAGTCTCTGCTGTAGTTGTATCCTGCACCCAGGAGGTGTGCCATGTACTCCTAACACTGTGCCCTTCAGGGGGGAGTACACCAATCCCCCTCCTTCCTTTCCTCTCCCCCCCTAACATTTTTAAATTTAAATACCTTTATATTCCTAATTATCTTTAAATTTATAAATATTTAATTTGCCTATCCCCAGCATATTCTTGCCAGTGGGATAAAGGTTTGGGGATAGACAACAGTCACTAAATATGTTTCTGAGTTCAAGAACGAGGCCCCTGGAATTTGGTATGGATCAACCAGACATAAATAATAAAGTCTCAAAGCAAACAATTGATTTTCTGTGTTTTTAGAGTATGGTACTCTGTTATTTTGTCATAGTACCTAAATACTGCATTTGGTATATAATTATAATTAAAATTTGCATGAACTTAAATATTTTTGTAACTTTTCCTTATGATAATGTGGTTATTATAGGAAATATAAATAAGCCAAATAGAAAATGGCAAAATGATGTAAAAGCCAAAAGAAAATTAAACATAGAATTCCTTCAATTTTCAGATCTCAACTGTTTATATTTTGAGATATTACACATTCTGTTTTTATTCATATGGAATTTACTTAAAACAAAAATTGGATTGTGGTATACATATTATTGAAACCTGGTTTTTCAGTGGATTAAAATTAATTTAGTTTTGAGAATTTAGTTACGTTCTTTGAAATACAGCATAAGACTAAGATTTGAAACAGATAGTGATAAAAATTTTCTGAAGAATTGAAAAGTGATAGAATCCCTAGCTTTAGTACTTCTAATTGTAGAAAGTAGAATAGTTTTAATAATCTATTTTGTTATGTAACATTCTGTTAACTGGTCTCTTGTGACTTGAATTGTTGCATGTCTGTTTCACACAGATAATATACAGTATAAGTTATAGTGATGAAGAAGACACTTGTGCAGGATCCCGATATATCTTCCTAAGTGTAGTCTTTAAACTGTTTCACGTCATGTCTAATGTTAAGTGAACTTGTTCTGTTTCTTTGAAAATTATGGTAAATATTACAAGAAATATTTTACAAACTGTATTAGATATTTGAATTTTCTGCTTTTCTTTACAAAGAAAATGATAAGTTAAATATCATCCTTTTGGTTGGAAACATTTTAGGGCTTACCTTTGTAGTTTCAGAGTAGCAAGTAAGGGAACTCAATAAATGCTTTTTTTTTTTTTTTTTTGAGACAGAGTCTCACTATGTCACCCTCAGTAGAGTGCCATGGCAGCACAGCTCACAGCAACTCAAACTCTTGGACTTAAGTGATTCTCTTGCCTCAGCCTCCTGAGTAGCTGGGACTACAGGAACCCACCACAACACCCAGCTATTTTTTGGTTGGAATTTTCATTGTTGTTTAGCAGGCTCGGGCCAGGCTTGAACGCACCAGCCTCGGTGTATGTGACTGGCGCCCTACTCACTGAGCTACAGGCGCTGAGCCAATACTTTTTGAATAAATAATGTGAAATATGAATTTACATGGTGATGAATAAAATTCATCTAAACTGTCTGAAAAATAAGTGGATTAGGAGTAAACTGAATCACTTTTGTAGCATATTATTTAGTTCTTAACCAATATATTGGTCTGCACGAGATGTTTCTACTTTAATGTCTTAACATTTTTTTTTTGACATCTGTTCTTTGTCTTCTATTTTAGGCAAATTGCTTTGGCAGATATCATTCTCATCAATAAAACAGACTTGGTTCTAGAAGAGGATTTAAACAAATTAAGAACAGCCATTAGGTAGAAAATTATAAGTTTATACTATACAAAGTATTTTTGCCATCACTATTTGCCTTGTAGAAACTTAAGGTTCAAGGTTGACCTGCCTGATGGGCCATTAGGGAATCATGTGTATTGTTGGCTAATTGACTGCTATGTAAATAGCAATATATAAAATTAATCCCCACTGCATACAGAATATACTTTAGCATATGTAGACTGATGGGGCCTCAGAGTCCATCCTTCTTTTCCTGTCTTCTCTTTGACTCTTTCCTAATGTTAAACCTGCCTAACTTTACCCTGGATGATCACTTTCCCATGAATATGTCTTGCTAGATCTCTTCTTTACTTATACATTCTCATTCAGCCAATCCCTGAATTACTTCTGCCTCTTTGTTTCCTTGGTTTCTTTTTTTTTTTTTTAAAAAAACAACTTTATCCATTCTGTAGAACCTGTTCTCTCTCTCCTCTTCTCCCTCCACTGTGAAGTCTTGTCTGATACAGGCAGCCTCACTTTTCCCCAACCCTCATGGACTTTGACTTTCTCACTGTCAACTATGCCTTTTCTTGCAACTTGCTTTAATGTCTTCGGTGATAATGGCCAACGCTGATTAGGACAATGTATGTGTGTTCAATGATTAAGCAGTCAATTTGCTGACTATTCTGGAGGCTCCCATTGATTTTGAAAAAGAGATGGACTTTTTATACAAAGTTAGAGGTCTTGGACTTTGTTTTGAATTATTTTGTGAAAACTGAATAAATGGCACATATAGACATTTAGTTTATTATTGGTCATCTTTAATGTGTATAATGCTTTGTATATGATGGCTCTAAATTACCATTCTTAGCCTTTATAACTTTTGCTAACATCAGATTTTTAATCTATAATGCCAGTTCATATAGTACATGTTATAAATTGAATCAATAAAAAGTAAGGCTCATTGGGAGATTGTTGGCAATGATTAATGATTTAGGAAGAAAAATTCATGCTTTTCCGCATATTTAATCTTATTTTAATAGTAATGTTCTTTGACTTTACTATAAAAAATGATAACGTCTTCATATGGAGGGCAGGTAGTACTGCATAGTGTTGAAGATCATGGACCTTAGAATCTACTTGAGTTCTAATCCTTGGTCTATTTTTCACTGTGTCTTAGGAAACTTATTTAACCTTTTAAAGCCTAATCTATAAAACAGGAATAATATTTGTAAGTTTGTTTTGAGTATTACATCAGATGATATTGGTAAACTTTGCACAGTGTCTGACACATAGTAAGTGCTCTGTTAGCTACCATCGTTATTACAATGTAGATTTTTTTCTTAGTAAATTCAGGCTATCAAGAATAAAAATATGGAAGAAAGAAAAAGATGGCTGATATTTTTTAAAAGTCTGGAAAGGTGAAAGGTGAATAGATATTACTTCTTTTACTCTTTTTGACTGAAATCTTGTGCACTATTGTGAAATGCTAGGGAAAACCTCTATTTAGCAAACATTTTTGATATAAAGGGAGTGATTATTATTACTGGGATTTTATATCCTCATATTGACTAAGCTTAATCACTGATACTGGCAATATCGACTATTAGCCAACTTGTTAACAGTATCTGAAAAGAATCTGAAAGAAGCAGTTTGATAAATTACAGACCCTTTTGACTTTTATCCTCCAGTTATATCAGACTTGTGGTTGACTCAGAATCAAATTTGGTGCACTGAAAGAAGGTAAACGTGTTTGAGAGGAAATAGCCATCAGATTGTAGATTTATTCCAAACAGAAGATAAAGAATTTTGTAAAATGGTTGAAAGGAATAGTGGAGAGACTTGCCTCAGAATTACTGCATGTGGGAAGCCTTACCCATGAGAACAGCTTGAATAAGTAGCAGGCGTGTGGACAGGTCAGCCTAAAGACAATGGAATTGATGATATAAAGGTAAATAGATGAAAATATGCAATATGTTGGAAAGGATTTAACAAGTACTTTTTGGTGGCATTCAAAGGGAGCCATATTTCTTTATTTTAGTATCAGAAGAGGGAGTATAGTCATAATGAGTAGAGATTCTAGTTAGGGAACTGAAGGGGTTATTCTATAAAAGAACTTGGGTATATGACTTAGAATTACTGTATATCCTGGGAACAAGCTGGATCAAAGCCCCTTATAACAGGTTTTTGTTTATATTGTATGTATAGTCATTTCCATAGTGTGTGCTTAAGGAAAAAATTGACTTTCAATTTTGAGTGTTTACTCGTGTTAAGAACAGTAGAATTACTTATTTATAAACCATTCTTTTCTAAGAAAAGTAGACTGTCTCCTTGTAAATCACACAGCAGCCCCTAATCTGTCAGTTCTGTAGAGATTTTTGTGTATCATGTTTTCTTAATGCATGAGTGGAACATACCTGATTTATGGTTTAAAGGAAAAGAGCAATTAAACTATAAAAAATAAGTTTTTTCTATTTTTTGTTCTTTTCTAGTTCTTGTTTTTGTATGCTTCTTGTTTTAGAAATAATGTGCTTTGTATGCTTTTAAAAAAAATGTGTAGATTTTTACCTTTTGCTTATTTTTACATTTATTTCAGATCAATAAATGGACTAGGAAAAATTTTGGAAACACAGAGATCAAGGTACTTGTAAAAAGCTATTACTAATAACATATAATTTTAATTATTAATAAAGTAAATAATATATAAATATGCATGATTCTAATATAAGAGAGATAGTTACATTTTAAAAAGTGAGACCCCCAAAGGGTGTTTTGAATGCTCTTTATAAATTAGTTTGACATATTTAGTTAATACATTTACCTCTCTTACTAAGACTATAGAACCAGGATAATGATATAACTGCGCTTTTGCTTAATGGGTAAGAAACCAAGACTTTCAGTCGCTCAAGAAGGTAATTCAGTCTAGAAATCTGAAAAAGTATACCGAAGAGTCTAAATTCGAGATATTTAAATGGCTTTTTAATTGTTTTTTTCTTTTTTTTTTTTGAGACAGAGTCTCAGTTGCCCTGGGGTACAGTGCCATGGCCTCATAGCTCACAGCAACCTCAAACTCTTGGATTAAAGCAATCCTCTTGCCCCAGCCTCCTGAGTAGGTGGGACTATAGGCACCTGCCACATTGCCTGGATAGTTCTTCTATTTTTAGTAGGGGAGGGTCTTGCTTTGCTAGGCTGGTCTCAAATTCCTGAGCTCAAGTAGTCCACTCACCTCAGCCTCCCAGAGGGCTAGGATTATAGGTTTAAGCCACCCAGCCGATAGGTTTTTTTTTTTTTTTTAAATGTTAACTCTTTTTTTTTTTTTTTTAAATTGTTGTTGTTGTTGTTGTTGTTGCAGTTTTTTGGCTGGGGCCAGGTTTGAACCCGCCACCTCTGGTATATGAGGCTGGCACCCTACTCCTTGAGCCACAGGCGCCACCCGGACAGCTTTTTAATATTTTTAAAACCTTAGTGTTTCATAGTTGCCAAAAAATATGTTATGTGAAAATGCATAGAATCTTTACTTTTAGGTTCCTGATAAATTTTTTAATTAATTTTTAATTTTCATTTCCTTTAGGTTCTCTTTTTTTGTTTTGTTTATACAGATACGCCTTACTTTATAAAATAGATGTGCTCTTAAAACATCTGTGAAATGTATTTCTGTACATTGAGCTTTGTTTTCCATTGAACACTGTCATGGTTTCAGAACCTATGGGGGTATTTCATTAAACTCATTTGGGGAAAGGCTAAGCAGCTGATAGACCCAGCAATATGCAGCCAGCAGCTCTGAGGCCTGCAGCTGGCTGTCTAGTGCCACTAAGTCCTTAGTTGAGAAATTCTTCCTTTGGAAGTACAGCAGAGGCCTTACTTGAGTGGCTTGTCTGCCATGGCAGAGATTAGAGGTGCTGACAGACTACCAGAAGCGTTAGGCAGTAACAGCAGCAGCTGTTCATATGCATGTGCACAGCCGGGTAATTAATTTGGTATGCATTCTCAGGAGCCACTCATCTGCTGGCAGAGGTAGCAGAATGCCCTCAGTGGAAGTCCTCCATAAGCATATACCAAATGTGTTCCTGCATTTCAAATTCTGCTATAGAAAATCTCTGATGATCTGACTCATACCATGAGCCATTCCTCAATAGCTTCTTCTTATGTCTATATTTCCTTTCCCCTTAATTTTTCTCCTTACAAGTGACATGCAAACAACTGTATAATATTTAAACAAGCTTTAAAAAATCATATCCAGAAATAGATGTTTTTGTCATAATGGCATTTATTTGGTTCATGTCTACAAACATTAAATCAATTTCTTTTTCTTTTTCTTTTCTTTTCTGTCTTTCTTTCTTTTTTAATATAGGGTGTCACTCTTTTGCCCAGGATAGAGTGGTGTGGCCATCGCTTATAGCAGTCTCAAACTCCTGAGTTCAGGGGATCCTCCTGCCTCAGCCTCCCAAGTAACTGGGACTAGAGCAGGCACCACCACACCTGGCTAACTTTTCTATTTTTAGTAGAAATGGGGTCTCACTCTTGTTCAGGCTGATCTTGAACTCTTGAGCTCAAGAGATCCTCCCACTTTAGCCTCCCAGAGTGCTAGGATTACAGTTGTGAGCCACATGATGGGCCCTTTTTTTGTTTTCATTTTGGAAATACCCTTGTCTGAAGAAAGATTTATAAATAAAGAAAAGTATTTATTTATTTATTAAATATTTTAATAAATAAAAAGTATTTATTAGTACATAATAAATACTAAGTTATTATGTAACAACTTAGTTTGACATTTCTAACATTTTTAATGTTCTCTCATGTAACAGTCAATATGCAGTGATTAATTTTTGTTGTTTCAAATGGATGAATGAACACATGAATAAAATCTTCTGTTCTTCAGTTTATAGTTTTTCCTATTGTATCTGAGAATCTAGAGACTTTCAAAATAACTTCCTTGCTGTGAAGACCGAAGTTGCATTAGAATCTTTTCTAGTGTTGATCAGATATCTACAGTAGAATTCTTAACTCTTGAGTCATACATTTTATATTGAATATTTTCCAAAATTCCTTGAGGCATAGCAACTTGAGCTTCTTTTGAGAGGTGGATTCCAGGTGGAGCTATTGTCTGAAGTATGGAAAATACAGTGAGGAGGAGCAACTTGGGTGGAGCAATGGTGGATGTAGGTTTGGAAAATGTAATTAGTTCCATTTTGTAAACATTTTTGAGTTTGAGGTTACTGAGAAAAGCATTAGAAGGTTTAGCTGTAGAGCTCAGGACTGAGCTATTGGACTGTATCTACAACCTGTAGATCTGGCTAGTATACACTATTTGTGAGACTCACTGGAGTTTGATAAGATGACTGTTAGACAATGTCCCTGGAGTAGCAGCTGCAGTCCCACCCCACCTTGGAGTAAAACCCTCTTTTTTTTCATTCCCTTTTCCCTGGTCTTAGGCTACTTAAAACAGTCTTTAGATTAGGAAAACTGAAAGTAGCTCTTCTTCCTAGGGAAAAGATTAGGTACTCATGACAGAAATAGTTTAAAGAAAAGGAGAAAAATGAACTTTTGAAGTTTTTTCTTTCCTTTTTTGTTTATTTCACTCTCTTATTCAGTTTAAAAATGATAGCAATGGTCTCTTTACTATTTAACATATTTTTTTCTATTTCAATATCTTGGAAAAGATCTGATGTTTTATCTGCAAAGGAGGAAATTAAATACATTTGATTCCATGGAAATTAGTTTTCCAGTCATATACCTTGAACGAGTGAAGAATTTATTTTTCATGGTGTTACTAGATTTGGGGAAACTTCACAGAAACTTTGATCTGGTAGGTTAGACTTCTTCTCTTTTACTCTCCATTGAGAATTAAGTGAGAGACATTGATACTGTATTCTCTGTAGAGGGTAATTTGTCATATAGACCTGTTATTGATCCTCTCTGTTTTGGAAATACCAAAAGAATCTGTGTATAAAACAGAATTATCTCTAAATAACATGTATTCTGAGGGACACTGTTATAGGGTAACAGTAGTTTACTTAGAAGCTCATGTTTCAAAATGAATTTGACATTCCCAAAATTGGCTTATGTAAACTTTATTAAACTCTAAGCTATTTTCCAAAGTGAAGATGATAAACTTGGGGGGAAATTTCATTGATTTGTGATCTGTTTATATAAATATTTGCTCAACTATGAGGGTGAAAAGAAATGTTTAATGATAAAACTTTGGTCCCTTGGTGTAAATTGATACTCAAAAATTTCTTCATGGGACATTTACTTCTTGCTTGATCATTTTCTCAATTCTGCTCATCCAAAATGTCTAGAATTTGAAGTGTTGTTACTGTCTAATAACTTAGAACTTTGGAGTATTCTTTTAGTAAGATGGGAATTTGTCTTATGCCAAGATAAGCATTGATAATCCAGCAGTATTGTTGCCACAGTGTGAGTGGGGTAGACTTCTGAGTATGAACAAAGCAGGCCCAGCGGGTTAGTCTCAAGTTAAAGGACTTACTTTTTCTTACATGTTTGTGCATTAAAAAATAATTTTGAATCTGACAGATGAAGTTTTGTTTCCCATGTGAGAAAATTTAATAAATGTTTGGCAAGCTCCTGGAGCCTAATTTTGAAATTTAATTATACTTTTGTCATTTTCTGTTTATTCCTTCTTTTTAGCTTTGAATGTAAGGAATCACTGTCTTCTGCGATTTTATGCATTTATATTAAAATTAGAACTCAATCACCAGTCTTTATAAAGTTACTTTTAGGTATTGAAACCAAATCTAATGCTGGTTGTGATATGCTGTTCTCATCTGATTTGAATCATTGCATTCCCAGTAGGGTTTAATTACCACTAAATAATTTTGAGAGAAATAATGTCTATTCAAACAGCACTAATTGGGAAGTTTCTATACACAATTACAGTTGATTGAATAAAACCAAACTATATGTAGATAAGGATCCAAGAGTGACTTCATGTTTATACATTGGTTGTTTGACTCCACATATTTTTATATTACTTGTTATATCATGGGGGAGAATAAAAGAAATAAAATCCAGACATATTTGAATGCACCTATTGTGCTCTGTCATTTACATTTGTATTTCTTGTGTTTCATCTTTTGAGTAATAAGCTGTTGGAAAAGTTTCAGTTCTTAAGTTAGGTTGTTTTTGTTTGTTTGTTTTGCTATAAAAAATATTTGAAAAGCTTATAAATTTTAGGATTGAAAAGATAAAAACTGAAAACAAAACCACTACAGCCTGGTGAAGCAATAACCAAGTAATTTTCTGCCTTGATCTTATACTCTTCACCCACTTTTATAAATTTTTTATATAAAAAGTTTTAAGAGTCAAAAATCTTCTTTATTGGATATATGTTGCAAAATTTCCAACTGTTCACTTTGGTTTTCTTTTAGAGTTGATCTGTCTAATGTATTAGATCTCCATGCTTTTGACAGTCTCTCTGGAATAAGGTATGTCTTCCATATTTTGGTCACTTTTATTATAGCAGTACCTTTTATTCCACAGTTACAGGAATGATTTGCACAATCACACCTTTGATTGAAGCTTACTGTCCATTCCTTTGGCACATAAGACCATCCTTAGTTATGTTCTTGAAAGGTTAATTGGTTATTTGGAAATCATAACACATTTTCCTCTAGAAATTATAGTAAACTTTAGAGAGTAATTGCTACTATTTCTATACCAACCACTATGTATAGCATTCTTTATGTGGGAAAATGCATGAAATATATAGAAAATTTTAGGTTAGGGTATACACATAAATAACTCTCTTCTCTCATTAATGATGGATCAGTTTTCTCTTGGGGGGAGATCTTTTCATTGTGATAAGAATATTTAACATGAGATCTATCCTCTTAAATTTTTAAGTGTACAAAACAATATTTTTAAGTATAGGCATAATGATGTCTGGGCAGCAGATCTTTAGACCTTACTCATCTTATGTAACTATTTATTTCTTGAATAGCAATCCCCATTTCTCCCTCTCCTCACACCTGGCCACCACCATGCTACTTACTCCCTGTTTCTGTAGTTTGACTGTTTAATTACCTGATGTAAATGGAATTATGCATTATTCATCCTTCTGTGACAGCTTATTGCACTTAGCATAATTCCTCAGGGTTCATACACATTGTCACATAATCATGGTTTCCTTTTCAAGACTGAATAATATTCCATTTTATGTCTCTAGCACATTTATCTATCAACATTTAGGTTGTTTCCTCATGTTGGCTCTTGCAAATAATGCAGTTGGTATCTTTTTAAGTCTCATGTATTGAAAGTGGACACCACGCTGGTGTCCATTTGAACTGGTGAAGCAGTTTTGTTTAAGGGTTGGCATGGTAAGGGGTTCTATACTTGACACCTCTAATTCCCCTTCATGTATGTATTTCTAATTTTGGCTTAGCTATGCCATTAGTAATGAATTCTCATCTTCAACTGTTCCCCCTGCTTAGTCTTTATATTGCTCACATTTAAAAAGCAGCATCTAGGCACAGCGCCCGTAGCTCAGTGAGTAGGGCACTGGCCACATATGCCAAAGCTAGTGGGTTCGAGCTCAGCCTGGACCTGCTAAACAACAATGACAATTGCAACCAAAAATTAGTCGTGTGTTGTAGCGGGTACCTGTAGTCTCAGCTACGTGGGAGGCTGAGGCAAGAGAATCGCTTAAGTCCAAGGGTTGGAAGTTGCTGAGAGCTGAGATGCCACAGCACTCTACCGCGGGCGACACAATAAGACTGTCAAAAAACAAACAAACAAAAAAGAAACCCAACATTATTCTAAACTTGCAAGAATAGAGCATGACAATGTTTTACCACGTTTGACCTCTTTTACCTCATAAGTTGGAGTTTAAATTCACTTTTAGTTTGTAAAAAAAATTGAGATTATTTCAGCACCTAAAGGTATGAGATATGCAGGGCCAGTTATCTCCTTCTCAGTTTGGAATGTTAAACCCAGAGTGAACTTGTAAGGTGACAGAGTCATTCTAGACATCAAGTCTTCAGTTGAGAACTGTTGATTTCACCTGTAGCCTCCAGGGTTGGAGCAGTACCTTTTTAGAGTAAATGAATAACAAGTTAAAATTACAAAGATATGTCCATATATGTAATGGTAATGGTAAAATGCTAATAATGGTAAAAAATTAACATTTACCTTTCTAGTCCCAGTTGATAGGAAGGCAACAAAGTTTAGTATACTTGAATTACATGTCAGTGATTAGTTTTTTTAATTCTTATATAAGGTCAAAGTGCTTAGTTGTTTCTTTGTGGTAGAAATAGTTTTATCTTTTCAGGACAGTCTGTACAAAGTTGTGAAATCTCCTTTTGGCACTCAGGATCCTTTTCCCTCCTGTGAGTTTAAGGTGCCCAGTCTCACGTACGCTTGATGATGTGGATAGTGTAGCATGAAAATCATTCAGAAGTATACTAAGTTTTTAAATACAAAGCCTTTGTACATCTAATTCTGAAATAAAAGACTTCGACTTTTTGGTCATTTTAAAATGTTCTTTTTTTTGGCTCTGCGCCTGTAGCTCAAGTGGCTAAGACGTCAGCCACATACACCAGAGCTGGCAAGTTTGAATCCAACCCAAACCTGCCAAACAACAATGAAAGCTGCAACCAAAAAATAGCCAAGTGTTGTGGCGGGTGCCTATAGTCCCAGCTACTTGGGAGAGTGAGGCAAGAAAATCGTTTAAGCCCAGGAGTTGGAGGTTTCTGTGAGCTGTGACGCTACAGCACTCTACCCAGGGTGACAGCTTGAGGCTCTGTCTCAAAAAAAAAAAATAAATAAATAAATAAAATGTTGTTTTTTCCCATCTTAGTTGCAACTTTACTAGGGAGATAGATTAGCTGAGGCTGTCACCTAAGTCTAGGTGTGTAAGAGCCTTTGTCTTTGCTGTCTGTTTCTGAAATGAGGAGAAGTCTAGCCAGGCTCACCTTTATCTTGCTGATCTTTTTCTTCTTTTTACTCCAAGGCTCCAGCACTTTTCATTTGATTATTTAATGCCGTTTCAGCAGTTAGTCATGCTCTCCTTCTCTCATCCTCCACATCTGGCTTGGAACTATTACTTTATTAGACGCTGTGGGCAGTTTTGATGGTTATAGATCCTGTGATACATTTAAATATGTTTACAAGGGAGAAAAGTGAAACAATACTAACAGGAAGTTTGCCTTTCTTCAATTTATCTTTGTTAGATCTAAGTGCTTACAATATAACTGCCGTTTAATATGTAAAGCACTAAAATATTTCTTAGTTGAAATCTTTTTTTTCTCATATTATATCTTTTAGTATTTTATTCCTGAAAAAAGAATTATAGTATGATATCATTTCTTACCTTGATATTTAATGTCTCAATTTTTGTTTTTATTTTCTATTTAATATCTTTTGCTATAATTTTCTATAATAGGGGTACTTTCATCAAAGCTTTTAGTTCTTTATATCATTGTGTATTTTTACTTGGGAGAAATAGAAATATTGCTAGTTCCATCTATTATGACTATAGCTAAATTATTGGTTTTTTATAGAACATAATCGTTTATGTTTGAAACATTAAATTATTTTAGATTTATGCACTTGGTTAGAGTAGAGACAAAAGTTGTTACAAGATTACAAGTTAATCTTGTAATTAAATCACAAATTTCAGGTTTTGGTAGCATATGCTTGTCCACTAGATTATACTTTTCTGAGGCTAGGAACTAAACTTAAATGTTTATTGTTAGATTTAATTTTGACTTTTTGCTTGCATATGAGATTTTGCACATCGTTCAACAACATTAAATATTGAACATGTGAAAAAGCGTATGATTTTTCAAAGATTTTTGGAACTAACCTCATTCTACACTTGATTAAGAGCAGTTGTAATGCTTTAGGGACACTTAAAAATGTAGCTGTTTTATATGATCCCACCACTATAGACAGGACCTTTGCATAACTTTTTTTTGTGCTTTAGCTGCTAAATGGGGAGATTCCTTTCCTAAGCAACCAGCTGGGAAGGATTTAATTTGACCTTCTCCCTGCTATGACCTCCCAATGAGACTCATTCCCTCCAACAGTTCCAATAAGCCCTTTCTCTTTCCCAAACTTGGTGTTACTAATTTACCCCTCACCGTCCTTCAAGGCAAAACATCTGCAAGGTTTTAAGTCCCTTTCCCCCTCCCATTTTGTCGCCATCAGGGTCTAAATGTATGCTACAGTTGTTACGGTTGTAGTCTGTTATGCCATATTGATCTTGTTCGTTTCATATAAGAACAATGTATTTTTAAGATTCTTTTTGTTTTTTTCTTAAAGAAAATATAGAAAAGCATACAAATTTATTAAGTTTTTACTGGACTACATAAAAGATTAATATTTATGGATGCTTTTTTAAAATATGTATATATTATATATTCAAGGGAAAACACTGATAAAGGAAAATGTACCCTTATAACTTTTGTTTGGTGCCAGTGTTTTCATATTAGGAAGCATGGGGAGAATTAAGAAACTGAGCAATGCTAAAATGGTTATATGTATTTTTCTACTCATATGTAACACCTGTTGTAATTATAAAGAAATCTGATATTTAACCACACAAAATATCGTTGCTAAAAGATTAGTTTTTCTCTTTATGTATATGTATATGTATGAATGTGTGTGTATTTGCAAGAAATTTAAAAAAAATTATTATTTTTTTTTAATTTCAGCTTGCTTGTTCATTCTTCTTCGCTTGAAGTACTCTTTTTTGTTGTTCATTTTCTTCTTCCTCTGGCAATGCTCTTTCCCATTGCCTCCCCAGTAGCTAGGATTATAGACGCCCACCACAATGTCTGGCTCTTTGATGTTAGTAGAGACGGGGTCTTACTCTGGCTCACTGCTGCTCGTACTGGTCTCCAACCTCTGAGCTCAGGCAGTCCACCCACCTCAGCCTCCCACAGTGCTGGGACTACAGGCGTGAGCCACCACGCCCTGCCTGCAAGAAATTTTTACACTTAATTTTTTAGCTTTTCTCTGTTAGACTATGTGAACAAAATGTAAAATTGTAACTGTGGAATAGATTCAGTTATGGAAATTCTTATTTAGCTTTGAGTTGCTAAGTAATGTATAAAATTAGATTTCAGGTGCATTGATCTGTAAATATATAATTAGTTATTCTTAGTTTGCAGAAAAAACTTCAACATGTGCCAGCAATACAGCCTCACCTTGACCAGGTAAACAAAAAATATCTATTAAAATGTTTCTAAAGTGTCTCTTTAAGTGAGCTATGATTAGGACTGTCTTATTAAAGCACTTTCTTTTTTTTTTTTTTTTTTTTTTTTTGCAGTTTTTTGCTAGGGCCAGGTTTGAACCCACCACCTCTGGTATATGGGGCTGGCACCCTACTCCTTGAGCTACAGGCGCCGCCCAAAGCACTTTCTAAAGTGTTATTTTTGAGCTTTGTTGATGGTTTCAGAATTTTGAATGCTTTTGAGATCATCTGATCCAGCTTCTTAACACATAATAGGAATTCATCAAACAAGAGTTGTTTAGAATCTTAGGAAACCATGATTCTAGCTTCTTCATCTGTAGCTCACTCGGCATATTTTGATCAATTCTTCTGATGGGATTTACTACTTGAGAGTACCCTGACAGTCTTTTTTAACTATATTGACTTGATGACGGAGAAGTCTGATCAAAACATGGCTTATTTGAAGAAAAATTGACTCTGAGTTTCACCTTTAGTCAGAACTGTCGATTAAAACTCCTTAAGGTGTTTTTTATGCTCTGAAATTCTAATCTCAGGAAAATATTTAAGCTGCTAAGAATAAACTAGATATACAGGGTGCCCCAAAAGTCACCCCTAAAGTTGCCATACATATGGAAATGGGAAATTGTAGCTGAATGTACCTTTGTTTACAAAATATCCTTTACAAAATCTTAAAAGAGGTGAAGAATAGGGAATATTTTGTAAATATTTTGTTAAGATTTTGTAAAGAGTATTTTGTAAATAAAGGTACATTTAGCACAATTTCCCGTTTTCTCTACGGTAACTTTTGGAGCACCCTATATTTTCATTTTACTTATGTTTCTGTCATGTAGGTCGTAGATGATAGAGCTTTGGGAACTTCTTTGTTATATTTAAAACCTGGGGCTAGAGGATGTGTGCGTGAGCAGTGTGCCCAATCTTCCCTCCTCTGGAAGCAGTCACTTAGCTCTTGAATCAATATTCGTTGTGATAGGGCCAAGACCACAGCAGCCACTTGTTCATATGTCTTTATTTTGGCTCATGTTTATGGGGAACTATACTATACTACCATGTTTTTGGCACATTTCTTTGAGAATATCTCAATAGAATATTTATCTTTAAAGTGAGGGAATGAAAGAAATACAAGTCCTCAGAGGTAGAATTTTTGGGAAAACCCAGCTGTTTATGATGCTTGAAATACATTATTACTGATCTTCTGGATGAAGGATGTCAGAGATATTAAAAGATGAAGAAAACGTAGTATTCGCAAGAACACTTACGGATGTCCAATATCTACACCTGTGGTATCCTGTATGTACCCATATCTTGGCCTTTATAATGCCTTGTAGTTTGGGTTGAAGTGCATTTCCCCTACATTAGTTTATAAATTCCTTAAATATAAATCCTTCATAGCTTAGCATGAGCTTGGTATATGGTAGGTTGTTGATGAATATTTGTTAAAAGAATGAAAAGCTCTGATTTTAAAAGGAGGATATAAATCAGAAGCACTTGTGGAGCTTTTTTAAAAAAATAATTGATAGTCAGTAGTTCCCGCCTCCAAGATTGGGGCTTGGGTGTGTGCGAGGAATTGATGTGTATTTTTAACATTTTATTATGGAAATGTTTAAAGATATACAAAAGTGAAGAGAATAGTAAAATGACCTCCAGTATGCATCCTTTGGTTTAAATGATATCAACATTTTGCTGATTTGATTGCTGATTGATACTTATCAATCTTCTCAACATTTCTTTTGCTGGAGTATTAAAAAAAATTTAATAGTAAATTTCAGATATATATAACAGTAGAATAGTATAACAAGCCTGTATGTGCCTGACACTCTTGATGGACAAATCCCAAACATGATGTCATTTTACCAGTAAATAGGCATGTCTAAATTTTTTTTAAGCTCTGGGAGATGCTGATGCACTTTCCTGCTTTAGATATATAAACATGAGGTAAAATATATCACAGACAAAGGGCTGTGGCATTCGGAGGCATGAACTGTCTCATTGGCTTAGTGGATCTGAGATGTAGAGGAGGAAATAGCTCTTTTCCTTACCCATCTGTAGATTCATAGCTAAGATCCCTGTAACAAATGGCAGATTAACAATAGAAAAGCATACAAATTTATTAAGTTTTTATATGACACAAGAACCTTCATAAGGAGAAGACCTGATGAAATGAGTAAACCCATGTATTATTATTTTTTGAGACAGAATCTCCCTATATTGCTCTGTGTAGAGTATGGTGGCGCCACAGCTCACAGCAACCTCAAACTCTTGGGCTTACGTGATTCTCTTGCCTCAGCCTCCCAAGTAGCTGGGACTACAGGCGCCTGCCACAACATCCTGCTATTTTTGTTGTTGTTGTTGCAGTTATTGTTGTTTTAGCTGGCCCGAGCGCTAAAAAGCGTATGTGGCTGGCACCCTACCCACTGAGCTACGGCACTGCCAAAACCTGTGCATTTTTATGCTAACTATGATGTAGAAGTGGATAGTCTTGGAGAAGTATAATTGGATAAAACATCTAACTAGGAGGAACTTAGTGAGGCCTCTTTGTTGAGATTCTTCTCTGTGAACCCATGTCTTCAGAAATAAGGATGTTCCTTTTCTCTGGGTTTAGGGAAGGTACCTTTTTTTTTTTTTTTTTTTAACATTTTTTTGCTTTTTTTTAAATTGTGGGTATAAAAAAACAGGTTAAACTGATTGCATTTGTTAGGCAAAGTCCCTCTTGCAATCATGTCTTAGGGAAGGCACCTTTTAAGTGAGAGTCTTAAGATCTGTCTTAGGGAAAGGTCAGAATATCCCTTCTATGCTTGGTGCCCATAGCTCAGCGGTTAGGGCGCCAGCCACATACCGGGACTGGTGGGTTCAAACCCAGCCTGGGCCTGCCAAACAGCAATGATAACTACAACAGCAACAACAAAAATAGCTGGGCATTGTGGCAGGTGCCTGTAGTTCCAGCTACTTGGGAGGCTGGAGAATCGCTTAAGCCCAAGAGTTTGAGGTTGCTGTGAGCTGTGATGCTATGGCACTCTACCGAAGTGGACATAGTGAGACTTTGTCTTTAAAAAACACAGAAAATCCCTCCTAGGTTTTATGACTTGTTTGGGGAGAGGGGAATAGGGTGGAGGGTGGGGGAAGTAAAGTAAGAGTGACCTTTCTGCTTCCGCTGTTTTCTCAAATACTGAGGTGACTCTTTTTGGGATATCAGGTCCTGATCCCTATCAGAGGCTTCATGAAAGATAGTGGGGTTTGCTTTTATTTTTATACATAGAAAAGCATGTAAGTTTTTAGTGTGCACTTCAGCATATCTTTACATATATTTTTACTTATATATGTATCCCTGTGCACATACAAATAATATTCTTGTAATTCCCCATATCTTGATAAAGATACAAAAGATTTCCAAAATTGTGAGATCCTTCCCAGTCATAGAAGGAGTAATAATGCTATTCTGATTTATATGCCAAAATGTAGCATTATCCTGGTAGGGTTTCCTGACAGGAAGAAGTAAGGGAAAGTACAATCTAGGTGTTTAGAAGTGAGAATCTTCCAGAAGAGCAGCTTTCTAATGCCAAAATGTTAGTGGATCACTGGTGTTGGAATCCCAGTCTAAGGTGTTGGGCTTTAATTTGCTAGGCACAGAGAACTCATGTTTTGCTTTCTGGCAGTTACATGGGCTGGATTGGACTTTACAGTCAGGAGACCAAGAAGGAAGAAGCCACATGATGAAGGCCCGAACCATGTCATTACAGTGAAACTAGAAATGGGATAAAGCAAGAGCTGGTTTTGACATGTAGAATTACCTGAATTTCCTATCTTGAGTCTGGATTGGTAAGAAGAGGGAAGAGTGATGGGAAACACCTAGATTGACTAGAGGAACCCAGCTAGAATTAGAGAAATCTGGAAGGTGAAGGGATTTGGATGAAGTATCTTGCCTTCAGCTTCAATACCCTGAAGACAGGATATCATAGTAGAGATATGATACAGGCAAGAGGAACGGAGTGCTAGAGTGTGGAGGTTCACACTTTGAGTTTAAACATACTACATATTAGTCGGCTGAGTGTCCCAGATGAAGAAAACATGTAGAGGTTATTGCTTGTGAGGTATTGTTTGCAAAAGGGTAGAAAACTCAGAAATGTCCTAGTGCAGTGGTTCTCAACCTTCCTAATGCTGCGACCCTTGAATACAGTTCCTGTGTCCTAGTGGGTTAAAGAAAAAACAGACCAAATAAACCTGAATTATTCCTAAATTTTATCTTAGAGGCATTTCCTTATCTTTTAGTTTTCTCAACTATTGCTCATTTTTTTGTTCTTTCTGGGTCTGCACACATGGGAAAAGGAGAATTAATTTTAGATCCAAAGCAAAAATAAACCAGAAAAATCTGAAATGGATAATACTTAGGATATAATATGTATGTGCTATTTAAGTTTTCTCTCTGAATATTCAATGTAGTTCTCTATTTTCCACGGACTTCTTGTTCACTCCATAAGGAAGACCCGGAGGTAGAGAGTGGGAAGGTAGAAGAGAAAACCCAAGCGGCAGTAACTGTGCTTAGTTTCTTACTGCAGCCCATTGTGAAGTGTGAGTTACAACACTCTTCTGCACTGAGAATTCATGGATTTCCTTCTTTAACGGGTTTTTCTAATATAAGAAAGAGTTCACTGGTTTAGAAATACAGCTGATTCCAAAATATAGATTGTCCTCCTTGAGCCCCACGATGCATTATCTTAATTTTTAAAGCCTTTTTTGTCTCACACTGGAGTTAATTGTACTCTTCAAAAGTGTGAAATTGTATCTCTTATTTGCCAAGAATAAAAATCATTATAACAATCTTTTAATGATAAAGCAATAGGATTATATTGAGTCCTATATTGAGACATTCTCAGTATTGAAGGCCAAGTTATCCAACTTGATTAAAATACGTTTTAAACAGTTTCGAAGGCTGAATTACTTCCTTTGAAACTAACAAATTGTGTTTTACTTGGCAACCTTTTGCCGTATATTTTGATAGGGATTTTTAGGTATTGTAGTGATCTCTTTAGTAGTGGAAGGAAATAATTATTTCAAAATGAATGCTATTATTACCTTAAACTTTAAAAACCAAATAATTTAAAAGCAGAGTATGTTTATTAAGATTTCAAAATAAGTACAGTCATGTGCTGTATAATAACGTTTTGGTCAGCAATGGACCATATATGAGTGGTCCCATAAGGTTTTAATGGAGCAGAAAAATTCCTATTACACAAATATGGTAGAACTTCCATAGTTGACCACCTCCCTACACTGACCACCTCTTACGTTGACCTAATTTTCGTAGACTGGACACATACCACATTCACTCAGTATATAAAAGATCTAGTTCCTTTTGTTGACCACCTCTGTATGTTGACCAGTTTGTTAAAGTCACTTACGTGACCAACTTACAGAGGTTCTCATGTACTTAGTATTATATTGTTATTTCCTTACACTAGTCAGTATAGTAACATGCTGTGTAGGTTTGTAGTGTTTTTAGGAAATGTTTAAGCATATAATATGGTATTTTTAACTGTATGTACATTGTTGTACAACAAGCATTTAAAACCTTTTTATCTTGTATGACTGAAACTATATCCACTGAACAGCAGTTCCCCATTTCTGCCTGCCTTTAAGCCCCTGGTAACCACCATTCTACTTTCCGAGTCTGTAAGTTTGACTGTTTTAGCTACCTGATAGAAGGGCAGTATGTACTGTTTGGCCTTCTGTGGCTGCCTTATTTCACTTAGCATAATGTGCTCAAGATTCATCCATGTTGTAGCCTGTGACAGGATTTTTTAAAGATAAATAATATTCCATTATATGTACATATGGTGTTTACTACTTGTGTTCATCTCTTGATTGTTGTGACAATGAAAGTGCTTTTAACTGGTTTCACATTTTAATGTCCAATTTGAAACTTTAGTTGACTTGTATTTCTCATATTAAGCAAGAAAGCACTTCCAGCTTTTCCTATTACTAGCAACAATGGAGATGAAGTGTCAGTATATTTATGCTTAAATACTTTTTGTTATTCTCTAAGTTTGGGAGTATAAAACAATTTTGGTCTTTTCATATTTTTCTACCATAACCCTATATGGTTTTCTAATGGCGAATAAAATGTTTCGGCCTGATAAGCAGTTATAAAAAGTCACATGGGACTGTGTTTTAGTGCGTTCTTTCTATCTGCCGTAAGCCATTTTGAGCTTAGCTTTTGAGCATCTGATTCTCCAAGGTACAGTTTCTGTTTTTTCCATGTTAATGCTTAACTTTTGTGTATTTTTATCACTAAGTTTGAAATTTGGGAAAAGGAGGTTTGGATATTATTTATATGACTTGTTAGAAGAAATCTTAAATTTCTGGGTTTTTAGGGTAAATGAGAGATTTATCAACATCAGGAAGAATAATAAATCCAGAGTTCTTATCCTATAAATGATGTTAACTGTACTACAGCCAATGATGGCATTACACTGTCATTCTCACTCCCAGGGACTCTTCTACTTTTGGCACATGCTTGTTAGAGATAAAAACCAAGCCATTCTTTTGTATGTATTTTTCCAAAAGAACAGATTCGCACTTTTGTTTTTGAGTATTACTCCTGACTGTGGGTGGTTTATTTTCTTGGAGTTCATTTCGCCAATAATTAACTTTACTCCCAAGGACTGTTGGAAGAGTAAATGAAATGATGAAGTGAGATGGCTCAGACAAAAATGCCCGGCTCAGTCTGTAGTCGGACACTGTGTATGTTATGTTCCTCCTTATTGCTCAGAATCTGGGAAAGAATAAAGTAAATGCCGAGGAACCTTTCGTGAAAGATTTTTGGTGTAAATATTTTTTACACAAAATAGTATTTTGTGTAAATACTAAGCCATTGATCACCTCCGCAGAGTATAGAAAATGAGTTGCCAACTCCAAAAATCAGCATATATAGTGAAAAAAATGTAATACTTAATGTTTATTGTTGGGGACATAAAATTTCATGAATATTTTCCTTTAAACTTGTGACTTTTAAAAAATATATTGACATTACTATAAAAAGGTCATTATTGTTTATTTCTCTCAATTTACAGAGTATTGTGACAATCACATTTGAAGTACCAGGAAATGTGAAGGAAGAAAGTCTAAATGTATTTATTCAGGTGAAAGCAATTTTTAACTGATTAATGATTTATCAACTGTTTTGTTACATAGTTGTTTCTATTAGCCATGGTTGGTCTTATTATAAAATATGTCACTTGATACAGAATCTCCTGTGGGAAAAGAGTGTGAGAAACAAGGACAATCACTGCATGGAGGTCATACGGCTAAAGGTGCAGTATGCAGTTTACTGTCATAGACTTCTGGACAAAGTCCTTTTCTTGGCTAGTATATGAAAACCCCTATTTGGTTTTAAACAGAAGCATAGGTTTTTGTACAAATAACCTTTGTCAACTTCCATTTCCCTTTTTCATTTCCACTGCTGAAAAGGAAGTTCAGAAATCATTACATAAAGCATGATTTATTGGCCCAAGTTCATGTTACTGTGAAAACAATCTGTGTGCTTTGAAAGGGTGCCCCCTGCTCTCATCAGGCTGATGAGCTTGACTGTATTGAAACTTTCCTCTTGGCACACAGGTCACTTAGGGAAAACTTTCTCCAAGGGTGCTTCTTTAACAGAAAAATCGTGTTGAAAATCATGCTGCTGCTGGTGAACACGATGCTTCCTGATGCATTTAACAGACATTAAACACTTGTCATACTCTAAAGTTATAAAGGACTAGAAGAGTTTTTGTTTTGTGTTTGGAAACCCGTTCATATTATTTGACATTTGGGTATTTATGTCATGAAAGGTATTTCTCCAGGAGGTAGTGTTTCTGGCTGTATGCCCAACCAATCAACAAAGTCATTTAAGGATCTTAAAATTTTTGTTATTACTGTTTATTACTGTCAATAGATTCTCTCTCCAATTAGTGACTGACTTCCTGGGGTTGCTACAGTGAACAGAGTTTGAGACTATCAAGAAACTATTTTTATTTTTTTATTTCAGATTAATGTAAGGGTACTACAATTAGGTTACATTGTTTCCATTTGTTAGGTAAAGTCCAAGTTGTAGTTGAGCCCTTCCTCCAGGAGATGCGCCATATCCCCTTACATGGTACCAGATAGGTGAGGTGAGCACTTACCACACCCCTTCCTCTTTCCTCCCTCCTCCCTTTTTTTTTTTTTCTTTATTTTTTATTGTTGGGGATTCATCGAGGGTACAATAAACCAGGTTACACTGATTGCATTTTTTAAGTAAAGTCCCTCTTACAGTCGTGTCTTGCGCACAAAAGGTGTGGCACACACCAAAGCCCCACTCCCCTCCCTCCTTCCCTCTCTTTGCTCTTCCTTTCTGATTTCATTTCTTTTTCTTTTTTTTTTTTAAAAACAGGAACTCAACTTTATTGCGTCAAGCAGCCGCTTATATAGAGCGTGGGGAAGGGGCGGGGAAAGAAGGCAGGGGATGAGGTGCGTGACAGGGTTGGGCCAATGGCATGGTACCACGTTTGCTGTATCTAGGTAGAGGCAGTTTCAGGCCAGGCCTT
>CAUYPK010057994.1:0-40438 GCA_963574355.1 Loris lydekkerianus | reverse complement strand
CCCCCCCCCCCCCCCCCCCCCCCCCCCCCCCCCCCCCCCCCCCCCCCCCCCCCCCGGCGCTCTGGCCCAGCTTGGCTGGCTATGGGGAAGGTAGGGGGGCAGGGAGCTGTACAGAGGAGGGGAGCCCCAGGGACAGGGTGCAGTGCTACCCAGGAGGCTGCGCCACCTCCCCAAGATAGTCCTGGGGCAGACTTGGGCACTTCTCCAAAGACCTGGGCGGCCCCTGTGCCTTCTTAAGGAAGGCCAGCAAGTCCAGCCTGGTGCTCATGGCCACAGGACACATGAGGTTACAGGACAGTGGCTCCAGCTGCGAGCTCTCTGGGCTCCACCCAAGGGGTGGGGGATGGGCAATGGACATGACACTGTCCTTGTACTTGTCTCAAGGCCAGGGTCGGACAGGCCCCCATTAATGGTCCACACTGCTGCTGGAAGGTTCTGGGGACACAGCTTGGCAGGAACATGCCAGCCCCTCCCCTATCTTCTTCTGCCCCTATCCCTACCCAAGATGGGGGCTCTTAGGAGGCCAGGCATGCCCTGTCGGGCAGGTACCCTGGGATGGGAGAGGGATGAGGGACTAGGATGTGGGGGGAGGGGCAGGGGCTGCCATGCCCTCTAGTGCCCACTGAGCTGCTGGACAGAAAGGCAGGTCAGCACCCTCTGCAGAGCCCGGGTGCCATAAGCTGACTCACCTTCAAGAGCAGATGCAGGTCCACCTGGGACACAGGTTGTGAGTGTGTAGCTCATGTGCACACCTGCAGACACTGCGCAGGGCATGAGCACACCTGTGTGGGACGTGTACACGGCACCATGCACACGCATGTCAGGTGTGGGGCATGTCACACTTGTGTGTACCCTGCAGCCTCCCTCCTGTGCCAGCCTGTGGACTTCTGCACCTCTGTACAGTGCGGGGCCCCAGCTGGGCTGGCCCTGCCTGGAGGCACCTGGCTGCTGGCAGTCAGTCTGGGGGCCAGAGTCTGGGCTGCAGCCAGGAGGGCAGTGCTGGGTTGGGGAGGGTGGCGGGGAGCAGAGCCTCCTCCACCTCCCCAGGATGCAGGCTGCAAGTCTGTTCGTTAAAGAGATTAGGGAAGAAGGGATTGTCCCAAAGTAGATCCTCTCCATCCTGGGGACACCTCCAACTTTGCCCGTTTGCAGGCCCATGTGGCCACCCTGGGCAGAGGCTCCTCAGCCCCTCACCCTAATGGACACCTACCAGCCACTACCCAGGCCTTCAGCTAAGGACTCCACCAGCATTTTGTAGAACAAGAGCAGAAAATCTGAAAGGTAAAGCATAATCCCCAAATTGCAATTCCCCTTCCTAGCATTCACAACCAACCCAGCCAGCCAGCGAGGGGCTGCCAAAGCCAGGCCCTAAGGGCTGACTCAGAGCTTGGACGAGTCCTTCACTCAGCAGAGCTGCCTGGCTGTCCTGTAGGGTCATGAGGAGAGGGATTATCTTTGCACTAAAGCATGTCTGGGCTGGAGGGGCCTAAGGCCATCTGGTGAGCCCCACCCCACACTCCATAGCCGAAGAAACTGAGGCCTAAGAGGGCGTGGCCTACACAGGGTCATGCACAAGGGAGCTACAGAGGGGTCTGGTCTGAATCCTCACCTCTAACTCTGGCTCAGGCCTCTCTAGGCCTCTCTCGGCCACCCCCCCCTCTGCCCCATGAGAGCCCTACAAATGGGCCCCAGTGGTCTGTGGCCACCAGCCTGGGGGGTTGCTTGGAGGTTGGGTGCACAGGAGGGATGGGCTTTACACCAGGATGCAAAATGCAGGAATTGCTGCAAACCTTGGTGACTTGTGGGGGCTTTCTTTACCCTCCACCCACCTGGGTCCAAACCTCTGCTCAGAATTGTTAGGAAGCCTGTGCATGGGGCTTCAGCATCTTCTCTGGGCCGTGTAGTGCAAATACAGCCCAAGGGGACCTCTCTCCCTGCAGAGCCCTCTCCTGCCCCCAGGCCTTCCCTGTGGATTTCAGAGTTGGGTTTCAATGCCTGATGGGGTCCCAGAGAGTGTGTGAGAGGGGTGCTCTCCCTCCAGGCCTGGGTGTCAGGTAGAAAACACCTCTGGGCCCAGCACTTTTGAAGACCAAGGCAGGAGTATCACTTGAGTTGAAGTTGCAGTGAGCTGTGATGACACTGCTATGGATGACAGAGTAAGACCCTGTCTCAGAAAAAGGACAGCCAGGAGGCCAGCCCCTCAGCCATGTCTGTCTACCCTTTGGGCCAAAACCGATAGCTTTTACTTTTAAGTTCTGGATCAATTTTGAATTAGTTTGTGTATATGGTGTGAGGTAGAAATCCAAATTATCCTTCTGCAAATGGAATCCCCAGTTGTTTAAGAAGCTGTTTTTTCCTCTAGCAAATGATCTTGGCACCTTTGTTGAAACGATTTGACCATAAATGTGAGCGTCTTTGGACCCTCAGTTCTGTCTCGATGGTCTGTGAGCCTGCCCCTAAGTCACACCGTCTTCATCACTATTGCTTTTTAAAATTTTTTTATTTTTATTTTTTGAGTCAGTTTTACTATGTTGCCGTCAGTAGAGTGCTGTGGCATCACAGCTCACAAGAGCTCAAACTCTTGTGCTTATACGATTCTTGTGCCTCAGCCTCCCTAATAGCTGGGACTAAAGGTGCCCACCACAACGCCCAGGTATTTGTTTTGTTTTGTTTTAGCAGGCCTGAGCCGGGTTTGAATCCACCAGTCCCAGAGCATGTGGCTGGCGCCCTAACCACTGAGCTATGGGTGCCTAGCCAATTACTTATAGCTTTGTAGTAATTTTTTTTTTTTTTTTTTTTTTTGAGACAGAGTCTCACAGCTCTTAGCAACCCCTAACTCTTGGGCTTAAGAGATTCTCTTACCTCAGCCTCCCAAGTAGCTGGGGCTTTAAGCAACCGCCACAAGGCCTGGCTATTTTTTTTTGTTGCATTTGCCATTGTTGTTTTAGCTGGCCCAGGCTGGGCTCGAACCTGCGTGCTTCAGTGTACGTGGCTGGCACCATAACCACTGAGCTACAGGCACTGCCCAGCTTTGTAGTAATTTTTGAAGTTGGGAAGTGTGAGTCCTCCAACTTAGTTCTTTCATAAGGTAGTTTCTGCTATCTGGGACCTCTTACAATTTCATATAAATTTTAGACTCAGCCTGTCCATTTCTGGGAAAAACGTTTGGAATTTTAATAAGAACTACATAGGATCTTAGAACTACATTACACCAATTTGGGGGATACTGTCTTTTTTTTTTTTTTTAAACAGAGTCTTATTCTGTTGCCCTGGGTAGAGTGTTGTGGCATCATAGCTCACAGCAACCTCAAACTCTTGGGTACAAGTGATCCTCCTGCCTCAGCCTCCCGAGTAGCAGGAATTAAAGGTGTGTGCCATAATACCTGGCCAGTTTAGTTGTTGCTATTGTTTGTATTTTTAGTAGAGACAGAATCTTGCTCTGGCTCAGGCTGGTCCCAAACTCTTGAGCTCAAGCAATCTACTCACCTCCCAGAGTGCTGGGATTAGAAGCACAAGCCACCACGCCTGGCTGAGTTTTTTGTCTTTTTGTTGTAGAGTTTTAGGAGTTTTCTGCATATTCCAGACATTAATCCCTTATCAGATACATGATTTTTAAACTGCACAGGAATTTTATGGCCACCCTGTATTTTCTTCCATTTTGTGAGTTGACATTTGCTCTATTGATACTGTCTTTTGATACACAACAGTTTAAATTTTCTTTTCTTTTCTTTCTTTTTTTTTTTGGCCGGGGCTGGGTTTGAACTCGCCACCTCTGGCATATGGGGCTGGTGCCCTACCCCTTTGAGCCACAGGTGCCACCCTGGTTTAAATTTTCATAAAGTCCACTTCATCTATTTTTTCTTTTGCTGCCTGTGCTTTGTCGTATCCAAGAAACCATTGCAAAATTCAAAGTTGTAAAGCTTTGCCTTATGTTTTCTTTTAAGAAGTTTATGGCCGGGCATGATGGCTCACAACTATAGTTCCAGAACTCTGGGAGGCCTAGGTGGGAGGATCTCTTGAGCTCAGGAGTTCGAGACCAGCCTGAGCAAGAGCAAGACCCCATCTCTACTAAAAATAGAAAAACTAGCTGGGTGTAGTGGTACTTATAGTTCCAGGTCGTGGCTGAGGCAGGAGGACCTCTTGAGACCAGGAGTTTGAGGTTACTGTGAGCTATAATACCATGGCTTTCTAGCCTGGGGGACAGAATGAGACTCTATCTTCAAAAAAAAAAAAAAAAAAAAAAAAAGTTTATACTTGTAAGTATTACACTTAGCTCTTTGACCTGCTGTTAGTTTTCACAGATGGTGTGAGGTAAGGATCAAGCTTCATTCTTCCCCATGGAGAAGATGTCCAGTTCTCCCTAGACTGTTGAAAAGATTGTTCTTTGTGAGTTAATTCTGTAAAATTTGCATTCTTTGGCATGTGTGGCCACTAAGACTCACCTCAGTTAGTTAGCTTAATTTTAATAATTGAACAGAGATTTCCTTAAATGTCCAGAACTAGCAAGTCTCCTACCTTTTGTCTTGGGGCTCTGTGTGTGTGTGTTGGGGTGTCTGCACCAACAGCTCTGCATCAGCCCTCACAGAAGCTCACGGTCAGTCAGAGGTGAACCTTGAGGGCCTTCTTGGGTCTCCCTTGAGCCTGTGCACAGCCCTGGGAATGTGTGTGGCTTTCTAGATTCCCAGGCCTATACTGGAGTTTTTTGTATCTCCCATGAACTTCCCATTTCCCAGCTTTGCCTTTTAAATGTTTTTGTTAATCTATTATTTACCCCTGCTATTATCTACCATCTTGGGCAACTGCAAAGTTCATTAATTACCTGTCGTTGGCCCTGAGGAAAGGCCTTTCACACTGCTGAGCTCTGAGTCAGTCAAGTACAGTTAAGTTTTGCAAGTGGGGTCTTCCAGGGAACCACCAGCTAGGTTAAATGATGATGACTTTCTACAAACTAATCTTTGAAAGAGCTCATTCCCTATTCTGTTTGACCCACTGGCTGCTTAGCTATTGGATTTACCATTAAGGTTTTTAATTTTCAATGCTACTTGGGGAGGGGGATGGGCCTAGGGTAATTTAAAACACACTAAAGTTTGGTGTTGTTATCAAGATTCAGTCTGCCTGTTTTCTTGTCTTTTTTTTTTTTTTTTTGTAGAGACAGAGTCTCACTTTATCACCCTCGGTAGAGTGCAGTGACATCACAGCTCACAGCAACCTCCAACTTCTGGGTTTAGGCGATTCTCTTGCCTCATCCTCCAAGTAGCTGGGACTACAGGCACCTGCCACAATGCAGGGCTATTTTTTTGTTGCAGTTTGGCCTGGACTGGGTTTGAACCCACCACCCTAGGTATATGGGGCTGGCGCCCTACTCACTGAGCCACAGGTGCTGCCCCTGCCTGTTTTCTTGATAAAATAACTCTCCATAGATTGCTGTAAGCCTTTGGTGAATTTCAAGAGTACTGAAAAAGTTTATTTTGACTTTTTTTTAGTACATGTCTTTTAGTAATGCATTTATAATTACCTGTCTTCTAGTTGACTGAAGCAATAATGTCTATCAAAGGGGCTGGTCATAAACATGCCAGCACCACATTCATCTGAAGGACACCCTCAGCAAAGACAACTAATTTTGCCATTCTCTTCCACCTGAAAGTACTTGGGACCGCCAGCTTCCCTTCTTTCTCTTATGGTTGTTCTTCTTGTCAGTGGTGTAAGACTTCCTCTTCCTTTTCTTTACACACGTCTTTACACAAGATGAAAAAATGGACTCCTTTTGAATGATGTAGTCAAAGTATGTCTATTTTCCAGATCAGTGCTGATCAGAAGGAATTCCTTATCCTGGATCTTGGCCTGTACATTCTCTGTTGTATCTGAGGGTTCAATCTCGAGAGTGATGGTCTTTCCGTCAGGGTTTTTATAAAAATCTGCATCTTGGTGGTGTTTCCACTGCAGATGGCAGATCAGAAAAGCGGTTCTGACATTTTGCCAGTTGTCTCATTGCTTTGATGAAGAGTTCCCAGAGGTCCTTACTCTGTCATTTTTGTGGAGGTCCTGGTATCTTAATTTGGATGAATAAAGGCACTATGGCAAATGCTACTGAAAACAGGCCCACATTTAAGAGAGGTGGACTGCAGCACAGAGGAGGAAAAATGGGATTTATACTGAAGCAGTGGGCTCTTTCCCCAGCTCCATGGCCCACCAGTTGAGGCCAGGCTGCCTCCCTGATATGGGACTGGAGGATTTGCTGTAATACTTGTGGGAGTGCTATGAGTCAGGCATGGGGTCCAGTCATGCTTCCAGGTGGTAAGCAGCTAGGTGAGGTGTGTGCTCAGCGTTAGCTCTGTAAATTGGGAGGAGTGAATGCAAGTGGGTGTGAAGACTGTGGCTCCTCATCTGTTCCCACCCCTCTTCCAGGTGCCTCCCTGGACTGCAGAGGCTGCAAAGCTGAGCCCAAGACCCTGGAAAACCTGACCTGATTCAGGCTCTTCCCACCAGGAGTGCTAGCAAAAACTTGAACCTGGAGTGGCATTAAGTAGGAGGGAGGGGCCAGGAGGAGGCCACAGCCAGTCCCTGTGAGTGGCGGTCCTGCCCTGAAGCTTTGGAAGTCTGAACAATCTTTCTTTAACCTTCTTCACAATTCCATAAGCCACTTAACACCCTGTGGTAAATCTCCGTCTGCTCACACTAGTTAGAGCAGATTTATTTCTCTGCAGGAGCCCTGACTGAAAACAAAGCCATAATTAGCAGGTGCTTCTTTGGCTGGAGGCCTGGGGGTGTCCCTCCCAGAGAGCCCCAGGGGGAAGAGTTCCTTAGGATGAGGGAGCTGTGAGAGCAAGGCCCTGGGGTGTGAGCAAACTAGGGGTGTCCCAGCACAGCCATCCAGTAAGGTGAAGAGACGCTGGGGCAGAAGCTGCCTGCTCCATTTTTGGGAACACCATGCCACAAGGATTGAAGCCTCCTGGGGAGAGCAGGTGTGTGCAGAGACCAAAGCACATGTCTGTGTATGAGCATGAAGCAGGGAATTGCCCCTACGTGGGGCTGTCTGTGTGGGTGCCCGCACCTGGGTTTTGGCATTTGTGGCAGGATCCCTCTGGGGAGCCAGTTACTGGTGCCTAACATTTGGGTGCCCTGGAAGACATGGCCGGGAGCCCCAACTATACCCCGGAGCCCCAACTATACCCCTGTCAGGCTGGGGGTCCCATGTCCCACCCTTGGGAGGCACAGGTCAGCCTTGAGGGAGATGCTGTTTCTCAGACCCAAAGGCCCAACCACAACCCAGGTAGGAACCCCAGTGTCCTGAGGGTATCTTGGGTTCTTGGGTGGAATAAGATGTGGCTGGGGGCAGGGAGCCTGCTGAGCCTGCCACACACTCCCCGCCCAGTGCAGCTCACAGATAGACCCATGGAAACCTTTTCCACTTGCTGGATCCAATTTAAGATCCAATTTAAGCTGCACAAACTCCAACCTTTCGTCCCAGTTGGGAAGGAACTTTACAACACCTCATATTCATCCCAAAGTCCAACATTAGTAACTCATTTTGGTTAACAGAAACGTTTTAAAAATTGCCAACACCCTGGGAGTGCTGGGCCTGTCAATTACTCTTACTGTCTGAGCTACAGTGACCCAAGGAAAAGCCTGAGGCCAAGGGAGATGGGGCTGGGTATGGACAGGACTGCTTGGCCAGCTGCAGCCAGAGCCCTGCACCACACTCCCCTGGCAACCACCTTGGGGCTAGTGGCTAGGAGTGACCTCCAGGAGGGCCTTGTCACTCAGTTCACTGAGTGAACTTCAGTGAGGATAGTAGTGTCAACCTGCTAACTAAACACTTAATGAGTAAAAGACTCCAGTCTACACAGCGTATCCTCTCCACCTCCAGATCACCACAGCCTCCAGTGTACTAGAGTCACTTCTGTGGCCTCATCTCAAGATGCAGGGGGTGTCCACATGTTGAGTGAATAGGTGCAGATGCTGTGGGCTCCTGCCCTTGTGCAGGGGAGCCCTTCTGTGTGGGGACACCTCGCAGAGTGGTATTCCATGTGCGCCTCGGCATGGGTGGCACATGGCATCCAGGTTTATAGAGGGAGTCTGAGGGTCAGAGGGCTTCCTAGGGAGTCGTGGAAAGCTCACAGTCGTGCAGGCTGCCTGGCCCCTGACCTGGAGGCCGGTCCCCCCTCAGTGCAGTGATGGCTCCACCTGAGACCCCAGTGCAACACAATCTCAGGGGTTGCAGTTTCCAAAAATTAAGCCCACCTCTCCCCAGGACACCCTCTCTGAATACAGCAAAGAACACTTCCTATGTCCATGAACCTTCTTAGGCATGCTTTTCAGGGGGACACTACCACTATCGGAAGAAGTTCCTCCCTGGCCACTTTCTGGTCCAGCTCAGCACCCTCCTGCAGCTACCGCAGGCATATTAGCTGTGGCCCTGCTGGGGATGCCCCAGGCCTGCCGATCCCCATCCGATGGACCGGGTGAACCATATGTGTCTGGCTCCTAGCACACGATGGTGTCCCAAGTATGTCTCCCACTTCTTTCCTCTAACTCAGGATCAGCTGCGTTTCCAAGGAGCCCAGGCTCCCTTCTGTGAGGAGTGGTGGAAAGGCTATAGAAGGAGCTGCATATCCTTGCAAAGCCAGGTCCTCTTCACACACTTCGACTAATGTAACAGGTCCCACATGTGGACATAGACATGGACAGGGATGCAGGTGCGCGAGCCCAGCTTAGGTCTGCACAAAGGTATAGAACCATGCCACTTTTCTCAGTAAGGTTTTTTATTTTGAAAAACATAGTTTTCGTAAAACATTATGCTTTTATGTTATCATATAATAGCCTTTGTTACTTTTAAGAGAATTAATAAGTGTTCTGGACATTTCTGTTATGATTTAGACATGGTAAGTATCGAAAGGTATAACCCATATAAATAAAAGTTCTCTGGGATCCTCAATGACTTGTAAGGCTGTGGAGAGTCCTCAGTTGGGATTTGTCTTTGGCCTGAGGCCCTGGGGCCTGACACTGTATTCAGAGCTACAACTACATTTAGTTCAAATATAGGTTAGGTCGTTTGTTTTTATTTGCATTCTATCCTTTTTCATTCTATCCATTTTCCCTCTCTCTGAACATGGGAACATTAACAGGGCTCCCCAAATGAGGATTTTTGTGTAAGCTTAGAAGCTTGGGACCATTCCACTGAGCAGAGGCAGAGGCAGGGAAGATTGAGCAAGTTGTCTCTACTGTCTCCTCCCTCCTGGTTTCCAGATCCCGTGACCAGGGCTCTAGACAAGCTCTCCTGTCTTTCAGCTACCAGCTTCAGAATCCGCTAGCACTTTCCAGAGGCAGGCAGCGTGACCACCTGGGTTCCTGGGAAGGTGGCCTGCACCCTGAGCACTGACTCTGGGTCTGTGAGGGGGCCTGCGGTGCCCAGGGCTATTCCCAACCCACAGAGTTTTAGGCCATGACATGGAAGAGGCTGAAATTCAGGGGCCCAAGGGCCAGGGATGCCTGAGCTGGAAGTTGGTAGCTCCCTGCCTACACCAACACAGGCCAGGTGGCTCCCTGCCTGGGAAGGGGTAAGTCGGCTTTAATTCAGCCAAAGAGCCCTGTGCCACCCCCTCCCCCCCAATGTCCCCATATACGAGTACAGAGCTCCCTGTAGCAGAACCCAGGAGACTCCAGGAAGGAGTTTGAGGGAAAAGAAGAGAAGGAGAGAGAGGGAGAGGGAGGGAGAGAGCCGGGGGAGGAGTGCAGGGGAGGGACCGGCGGACAAAGAAAGGGGTGCGGCAGCAGCAGCGGCGGTGGCAAGGGGAGGGGTGATCCAGCCTGAGAGAAGCTTCGCGAGGCAGTCGGAGGAGCTGGAGGACAGAGTGTGCGGCTCCTGCAGCCCTGACCCCGCTCCTTCCTAGGATATCCTGTAGGTCCCTCTCTGGAGGCCAGGTGGGGCCACGGGGCTAGGAGGAACGGGAGCCTCTTGGGACGCTGGGACCAGCTGGCGTCCGTAGCCCCACTGCCTGCCCTCCCACTGCTCTTGCCGGTGAGGGTGAGTACAGCAAGCGCCTTCCTCCCTGGGATGCAGACCCACAGAGGGTGTGGGCCGCCTAGCACTTTCACCCTGGCCTAGAAACCTGCAACACCCCACAAGGGAGACCCATCCTAGGGACTGGCTGCTGCCCGGCTTTGCTAGTCGGCTAAGTTTACAGGATTTCAGCGACGGCAGGGACACAGTGGAGCCTCCCCAGCCGCGCCCAGACTGGCCCAGAGAGCTGCAAGGCTGCTGGCTTGGCTGCTCTGCCGGGATCCTCCATAATGTAACCCCACTAGTGACCCTTTGGTTCTTGTGGGCCTGTGGGCAAATATAGCCTGATCGAATCTAGCCTTGTGCACCCTCACTTCCCAGGATGGGGGTTGGAAACTCAGCTGGAGAGCTCACAGAGGAGGGCGGATGTGCAGGCAGGCACCTACAACCACCCTCAGGGCTCCTGGCACCCATGGGTATCCCTGGGAGCTCTTTCCGATCTCAACACTGGGGCTGGCATGCCCAGGAGCGTCTGGAGATGATGCCAGCGAGTGGCCATGCTCCCCCTCTGTTCCTAGGTGATGGAAAACCCCAGCCCAGCCACCACCCTGGGCAGGGCCCTCTGGGCTTTCCTCCTGGTCACACTCGGCTCCACCTCTGGCCAGCCCTTTGGAGGAGATTCTGTCTGCACAGCTAGAGCCCTAGGCAAATACAGCATCACCTTTATGGGCAAGTGGAGCCAGACATCCTTCCCCAAGCAGTACCCGTTGTTCCGGCCCCCAGCACAGTGGTCTTCGCTTTTGGGTAAGTGCAGCCCCTCCCCTGCCCCTAGTTGAGGCGTATTCAGCAGTGACCCTATTCCACCCAGAGGCTGTACCATGGGGACACTCACCACAGCAGCTTCACAACACTCTACAGTTTGGAGGGCACTCTCACATCTAATAGACATTGGTATACGAATATTAGCTAAGCTCCTACTGTGTGCTGCTGGGGGATGTTCTGGGCTCCAGGGATGTGCTGGGCACAGGATGGCTGGGTCAGGGGGATGCCTGGCTGGACACTGGTCACATCAGCAGATGTCTGGGCAGCCACAGGATCCATAGGCTGCATCTGGCAGGGATGGAAGTGCTTCCCACCCTGCAGCCAAGGGAGCTGATACTCAGGGAAGGGGGATGTAGTGTCTTCTCAGACTGGCCAACCAGATGTGAGCCTAGGACCCCGTTGCCTCTCTCATTCCCCAGGGGCCACACACAGCTCTGACTATAGTATGTGGAGGAAGAACCAGTACGTCAGCAATGGGCTGCGGGACTTCGCAGAACGTGGGGAAGCCTGGGCTCTGATGAGGGAGATTGAAGCTGCCGGGGAGAAACTTCAGAGTGTGCACGGGGTGTTTGCAGCCCCGGCCATTCCCAGTGGCACCGGGCAGACCTCCACGGAGCTGGAGGTCCACTCCAGGCACTCGCTGGTGAGTGCCAGCCGGCAGGGCGGGCAGGCCGGGCGCAAGGCTCTGGCAGGTGCTGAGTGGTGGCTGCACCCAGGTGTCCTTCGTGGTGCGCATCGTCCCCAGCCCCGACTGGTTTGTGGGCATCGACAGTCTGGACCTGTGCGAGGGAGGCCACTGGAAGGAGCAGGTGGCCCTGGATTTGTACCCATATGACGCTGGGACAGACAGCGGCTTCACCTTCTCCTCCCCCAACTTTGCCACCATCCCGCAGGACACGGTGACTGAGGTGAGTGAGTGACAGCCCCCTTTGTCATTCCTGGAGGACCAGAGCCAAGCAAGCACCTCTGCCTGCCAGGGGTGGCTCTGCCCCTGGTGCTGGGTAGCAAGCAGGGCAGTCCTGCCCCAACACAGGGAGGAGCCATCGTGGGGGTCTTGACTTTACAGCCAGTTCCCAGGCCCAGCTCTGGGCTGCAGCGAGGAGCATGTGAGACCCTGCATATTTCAGGTGACCCTGTGACACCACACACCAGGCAGGGGACTTGCCCAGCCCATCCCCGGAGCCCAGGTTGGGGGCTCCAGGTTGGTGTTTCAGCACCACTCTGCTGAACGATGGGTACTGGCCTCAGGGGGACTCATACACAGGAAGGTGCGCCTCTCAGACCCTGGTGCCAAGTGCTTCTTCCTCTATCCCAGATAACATCCTCCTCGCCCAGTCACCCTGCAAATTCCTTCTACTACCCACGGCTGAAGTCCTTGCCTCCCATCGCCAGGGTGACCCTGGTACGGCTCCGGCAGAGCCCCAGGGTCTTTGTGCCCCCCACCCTGGGCCTGGCCAGCAGGGACAACGAGATTGTCGACAGCCTCTCAGGTAACTGCCTAGCTTCCCACCCCCATGTTGTAGGGGCCAGCCAAGACACTGGGACACAGTGATAGGGAGGGATAGGCCCAGGAGGCATGGAAGGGACCCTGAGCCTCCCATCTGTGCACCTCCTGGGCCCTCCCTGGTGCTCTGATTTGGAGGGAGATGTGATGTGCCTCTGGCCATGTCCTGTGGAGGGGGAGCCACAGCTCAGAGTTGTGCCCTGCCCTGCAGGGTTGTGTCCCCTTGGTGGCTCAAGTGGCCAAACATACACAGGGACCCCTGTGCCAGGCACTGTGCAGTATGCAAGTGTCTTCAAGACAGTCCCTAAGGGACATGGCTTTGGGGTCACATGGACAGTCTCTGAGCTACTTCATTCACTGCCAGATAATGCTAATTTAAAAGGTTTAGCATGGGTGACTCAGACACTGAGCCGAAGATTCCAGTGCCACCTTCCGCTTTACAGTCCAGGCATGATAAAAGCCCAGAATATCTGAAAGGCAGTGTCCCACCAGAAATGTGCCCACAGGTGACCTGTATGTCACAGCAAACAGGGACAGAGGTGATGTTGACTAAATCAGGTCTTGTCTGTCTCCTCCCTACAGAGGGAGACACCCATGTCCACAGGGTGAGGGCTGTCCTGAGAGGTACCAGGTCCACTCCCACCCACCACATCCAGCTCAGGTTCTGCCCATGGGGGCACCAAGAATACTCTTTAGCAACACCACCACGGCAGGCAATGGCCACTGGTCTCCTAGTCTCACCGCTGTGGACACTGGAGGGCAGGATGAACTTCCCATGTGCAGAAGGAGGACTTAATTCAATGGGCGCCACAAATATTTCCTTCCCATTGAAAAGCTGGAGTCAACCCAAACCTGGCAGGCTGAGGAGATTTGTCAGCAGTGAGCCCAGTTGTCTTCTGCCTCACTGGCCTTTCAGGCGGGCCTCACTGATGCCAGGGTCAGGTCAGGTGGGAGGTAGTGAGCTCTGCAAGGCAGATGGGAAGTGTACTGCAAGGCCAGAGGCCGTGCCTGGCTCAGGGTCCCACCTCCTGTAGAGTCTGGGCTGGCCTTACTATGGCCCTGGATGGCAGTGCTGCCCTTGCTCAACTCGGGCAATGTATCCTTGCTCCTTTGTGAGTGGATGTGCAATTCCAGGTGGACACCCATGAAGTCATTCATCCAACGGTCAAACACTACTGAGTGCCAGCCACATACTACAGACAAGGCACAGTCTGGCAAGAGGACCCACCAGATGGTCCAGGGAGGTGTGGATCTGCCCCACCCCAGGGCTCCTGGCTACAGCCGGCAGAGAGCCCATGGCTAGCACCTTGGGCCAGAAGAGGGATAAAGTCAGCTGTGATCAAGTATGAAGGGTCTTAGAGTGCAGGGGATCTTGTGTGCCCTGAGCTCAGAGGGACTGGAACCAGACGTAGAGTGGGAGCAGGAGGCACACAGAGTTGGTTGTGCTGGCTGGGGCCTGCATGGTGAGAAGTCCACCCAGCGGGGCTGGCACAGCTGGGTAGGTTCCAGCCAAGTCCTTTCTCTACCCAGCACTCTATACGTCTGGGAGGTGCCACCCAGCCACACATGCCCCTGTGCCCCGCCTCCCTGTGCCCTGGCGGCTTTCTCCCAGTACCACTATACCCTAAGTGTGGTGATGGAGCCTGTGCCACGGCCCATGGGGTCTCCAATGCTACACTCAGCCCAACATCTGATTGGGGGCTGCCCAGCAGACTCCTACCAGATGGCACAAGGTCAGCTAGCTCCCCTTGGCTTCCTGCAGGATCCCCATCCTCTTCTCCCCCTCAGGAACCTGTAGGGCAGTGGTTCTCAACCTTCCTAATGCTGCGACCCTTTAATACAGTTCCTATGGGTCGCGACCCACAGGTTGAGAACCGCTGCTGTAGAGCCTAGAGGTCCCCATGTGAAGCCTGTGCTGCAGCCCTGGGGCCCTGTGGCTAGTCACTAACTCCTCACCACGGCCATAAAGATGGAGAGTGGCTGCCATGTGGCAGTGCGGGCTCAGGCATTCCCCCCAGGGTGGCCGCCCTTACCCCTTCCCTGCAGTCTGCTTTCCTCCCCAATCCACCAAACACCTGTCAGTTGTTCCTGGGGTTCTCATCCTTCAGCTGCCACAGAGCTGGTCACAGGAGCAACAGGGTGTACTAGGAGCCCAGTGGACCTAGTGCCCTGCTGCTGGCTGAGGACATGCTGTCCTCACATGCACAGCAGAGCAAGGCTGGGCTCCTGGCCGCCTAGGGGCTGCCCACCCTGGCCCCGCAGCCATGGAGAAACACTGCCCATCTGCTGGGCTTGTATGTGGTGCACATACAAGGCATTTCCCCTTTGCTTTGGAAAAATGGAAATTATCCAGTGATTCAACCATAACCCCAAATTAATGATTTTTTTTTTTTTTTTGAGACAGAGTCTCAATCAGTTGCCCTGGGGTTGAATGCTGTAGCATCATATCTCACAACAACCTCATACTCTTGGGCTCAAGGGATTCTCTTGCTTCACCCTCCCAAGTAGCTGGGACTACAGGTAATTGCCACAACACCCAGCTATTTTTTTTTTTTAAGAGAGTGGGTCACACTCTTGCTCAGGCTATTCTCAAACTCCTGAGCTCAGGCAATCTACCTGCTTGGCCTCCTAGAGTAGAAATTAATTATTTTTAAGTTGAGAAAAACAAATGTGACACAGGACAACAAGAGCAGCAGCACCAAAAATGAGTTTCATGAAGGACAAGGCCCCAGAAGCCCTGCTTAGCCCAATGTCTGCGTTAGGGTAGATAGGCAGGTCTGGACTCTGGTCTGCAGCAGGAGTGTCCTCCCCTCTCCCAGGTCTGTTTCCAAAGCCCTAGATGCCAGCCCTGGGTGATGGCACTTGGCACCCAGACAGTAGGCTCCAGAGGGGCAATTGGTAGGAGTCTGTACTGTGCCTCCATCCTGTGGCTTCCTCTGCAGGTGTGTCTCTTCAAGCCTGCAGAGGGCAGTCCCAGGGGCATCCCCAAGTGCCTCTTCCACTGATGTTCATGGTTTCACTTGTGCTTGGTGCAGGTCCAGAGACGCCACTGGACTGTGAGGTCTCTCTGTGGTCATCCTGGGGGCTGTGCACAGGCCCCTGTGGGAAGCTAGGAGCCAAGACCAGAACACGTTATGTCCGAGTGAAACCTGCCAACGATGGGACACCCTGCCCCGAGCTCAAAGAAGAGGCCGAGTGTGTCCCTGATAACTGTGTCTAAGACCAGAGCCCTGCAGCCCCCAGGACCCCTTGAACCTTTGGGTGCTTGGGTCTGGGGTGCAGGGAGGAGAGGTCTGGGAACAGACCTTGTTCAGCCTCTCCCTTAGGACTCCTCAAGGGGCTGCTGTAAACTGTGTCCCACTGTAATTTATTGCCGCCTGTGAGGCTGCCTTCCTGCAGACAGCACCTGCACCAGCACCCAGGTAAGATGACCCCCCTGGTGCAGGTGCAGGCACCCATGCGGCAGTGAGATACCTCAGGACTGGCGCCAGATCCAAGCAGGGCAGCAGCATCAGACCTGAAAACAGGGCAGTTTCAGGAACGTGACATGGCATTTTCACGTTACTGATCTCTTTGTGTTTGAATAAAGACCTATTCCCAACAGATGTCACTACTATCCTTAAACCTCTCTGCTTGCGTGGTCAATAACAGGACACACATTTATCAGGCGCCCAGTGATGCTGGGGGAATGGATGCACCATGCCCCATGGTCCTCGCAGGTGTCAGGGACCCTACCACACAGTACCAGGCAGTGTAGGGTGCCAGGTGTACCCCACCCCACAGGCTTGCATCCACAGTGAGGCCCCCAGAGTGAGCAGGAAGCTCAGAGGGTGGTCAGAGAGTTCTTAGTGCCCTCTGGGTGGGGTGGTTCTGCTTTGTGCTCCAGTGGGGCCTCAGAGCCCCAGGCCCAGCCTGGGCTGTGCAAATTACAGACAGACACTCAGGGGACAGCCCCTCTCAACAGGTCCTCACACCAAGGACCTGGCAAAGCACCCTTGTTCCTCTAAAGGCTGAGACCCCACAGCCCTAATGACTCTAGAATCCCCTCCTCCACTCTCCCCACCCAGGCAGGAAGCCCACCCAGGCTATCTGCAAGTGAGCAGGGAATAAAAGAGCTCCCATTTTACCTTGCTGGACAGAGCTGCTAAACACCAGGTCTCTTTCTCCAGGGAGGTCCCACTCATGAACCTAGACACCACCCACCAGGCATAAAATTGAATAAATATTTTCCTCCACAAGTCCAAACTCCCAGTCTACCCTTTTCCCCCTGGCATGGCAGTCTGAAGTTCTGGCCCCTGCAGAGGCCAGAGTATTTGGTCTTGTCCTGAGAGATCTGGGCACAGTGTGGACTGCCAACCATTAGGACAGAATTTGTGACTAACGGGGAAGAAAGAGAGTGTGGGAAGAAAGGGACACTTGGCAGGAGGAGGAGCAATCCCCTGGTTATGACTATGCCTTGCCAGTGGTGGTGTTGACCCTCGGTTTAGGCTGTGTCTGGCGGGACGGGGTGCAGAATCCTGGGCTCTGAAGGTACCCACAGTGGAAGAGTGGTTGCCCCGTGTGGACTGAGTTTGGTTGACAGGGCTGGGCCTGTGAGCAGAGGCTTGCCAGGTATAGACTGAGAACTGAGGGCAAGGGCGTGGTCCCCTGTCTCCAGCAGTGAGCAGAGGCTTAACGGGTGAGGACTGAGACCTGTGGACAGGGTGTGGTGCCCCGACTCCTGCAGTGCCTGTGAACAGAGGCTTGCCTAGCAGCAGACTTGAGACTGGTAGGCGGGGGCCTGGTCCACTGACTTGAACTGGTTTGGCGAGCAGAGGCTAGCTGGGTGTGGACCGAGACTGGTGGGTGGGGGCCTGGCCCCTGGCTCCAACTGGGCCTGTATGCACAGAAGCAGACAACAGTGGACTGAGTTTGGCCAGCAGGGGTGTGGATCCCTGGCTCCAATTCTGCTGTTGAAGACCATTGAATCCCTCTCTGTTGAGCATGATCTGCATTGCCTGAGACAATTTAATTAGAACTCATGGCTGGGGCTGTCCACTCAGGGACATTCTGAGGTTGACCTTTGAAGTTCTGCAGCAGAAAGGAACTGAAGGGAGGTGGCTGGGCACCATAGCTGTTTGTATCTCTTCACAGTTGAGATTTAAACCTTATACTGTGGCTTCTTAGGATAGTGTAGAGCTTGGCAGATATCAAAACAGAGCTAGGGGTGGCGCCTGTGGCTCAGTGAGTAGGGTGCTGGCCCCATATGCCCAGGATGGCGGGTTCAAACCTGGCCCCAGCCAAACTGCAATAAAAAAATAGACAGGCGTTGTGGTGGGTGCCTGTAGTCCCAACTACTGGGGAGGCTAAGGCAAGAGAATTGCCTAAGCCCAAGAGCTAGAGGTTGCTGTGAGCTGTGATGCCACAGACCTCTACCAAGGGTGACAAAATGAAACTCTGTCTTTAGAAAAACAAATAAACAAAAAACTTCCTCATTCTGGTGCAAATGTCTTTGGCAAATCTAATACTGTCCTTTCTCAGGATAGGGTAGAGGTTGGCTGATATCAAAATAGAACTAGCTTGTGCTATCTCACCAAGTAGGCCCTCAGAGTCTCTGGCCAAAACTCTGAAAGGGGCCTTTGTAAGGTTATAGGAGATAAGTCACAATTACAAAGCCTAGCACTTTAGTAAAGTGCTATCTCTACTACCTGAGAACCCCAATTCGACGTCACCCTACAAGTTCTAATAACCAAACAGTAGAAAATAAACATGGTATGGACCCAACAGAAGAACTCTAGCAACATAAATAACCAGAGTAGATCAACCCCCACCAAGAAATGACAAAGGAGATACAACTGAAGATGCCATGTATAGACAAATGGCAGCAAGGTCAGAAATCAAATTCAGAATATGGATGGCAACTAAGATAAATAGAATGGAAGAAAAGACAGAAATTGAATTCCAAAGAGTAGTTCTAAAATTGTCCCAAGAAATTAAAGTTGTCCCAAGAAATTAAAGTCACTAAAGATATGGACATAATGAGAAAAGAGATAGCAGAGCTCAAGGAAATGGAAAAGTTAGTTGAGGAGCTCCAAAATACAGTAGAATCTCTCAGTAATAGAGTTGATCAGGCAGAAGAAAGGATCTCTGAAACGGAAGACAAAGCTTTTGAATGTTTCTAAACACTCAAAGAGGCAGACAAATGGACAGCAAAAACTGATCATTCCCTGAGAGAGTTGTGGGATCACTCCAAAAAGATCAAACATTCGTCTTATAGGAATTCCCAAAGGAGGAGAAGATGGTCTTAAAGGGACAGATGCTCTACTCTAAGAGATTTTGGAGGAGAATTTCCCAAGCATTGCAAGAGATACAGTACTTCAGATAGCAGACAATTTCAGAACCCCAGCAAGACTCAATCCAAATAAAGCATCTCCTAGACACATTGTGATTAACTTTGCCAAAGTTAAGATGAAGGAGAAAATTCTGCAAGCAGCCAGACGTAAGAAAAGCATCACCTAAAAAGGGAAAAATATCAGAATAACTGCAGATCTCTCAGCCAAAACATTTCAAGCCAGAAGAGGATGGTCATCAACCTTCAATCTCCTAAGACAAAACAATTTCCAGCCCAGGATCCTGTATCCAGCTAAACTGAGTTTCATTTGTGATGAAGAAATCAAATACTTTAATGACATACAAATGTTGAAGAAATTTGTGATAACTAAGCCAGCTCTCCAGGATATTCTCAGACCCATATTCCACAACAACAAGTGCAATGCTCTACCTCCAAAGTAAACTTACCCAGAAAATTTTAAATAAAACCCAACTTCCACAGTGATCTAAGGCTTAAAAATGTCCACTGGACATCTGAAAATCATGACACCCAAAACACAACCAGGCTTATCAATTCTCTCAATTAATGTGAATGGCTTAAATTGTCCTCTAAAGAGGCACAGGTTGGCTGACTGGATACATAAACTCAGACCAGATATCTGCTTATACAAGAATCTTATCTTACCTTAAAATAATAAGAATAGACTCTGGGGGAAGGGATAGACTTCTATAATACAGGCAAATGGAAACAGAAACAAGAAATAATGCAGAAAGAGGCAGGGGTTGCAATTTTAGTTGCAGATACAACTGGTTTTTCAAATCAACAAAGATAAAGATAAGAATGGTCACTACATATTTGTCAAGGGAAACACCCAAAATGAAGACATTTTGATAATTAACATTTATGCACTCTACCAGAATGCTTGTCAATTCATAAAGCAAACCCTAATGGATATGAACAACTTGATACCTTCCTGCACTACAATAGTTGGAGATTTTAATGCCCCTTTGACAGTTTTGGATAGATCATCCAAGAAGAAACTAAACAAAAAAATATTAGGCTTAAACCTGACCCTAAAACAAACAGACTTTACCAACCTCTACAGAACATTTCATCCTAATAAAACTGAATATACATTCTTCTCATCAGCCCCTGGATCATCCTCCAAAATAGATTATATCCTAGGACACAAGTCTAACTTCAGCAAATTTAAAAGAATAAAAATTATTCCTTGGGCGGTGCCTGTGGCTCAATGAGTAGGGTACCAGCCCCATATACTGAGAGTGGTGGGTTTGAACCCATCCCTGGCCAAACTGCAACAAAAAAAAATAGCTGGGCATTGTGGTGGGTACCTGTAGCTACTCAGGAGGCTGAGGCAAAAGAATCACCTAAGCCCAAGAGCTGGAGGTTGCTGTGAGCTGTGACGCCACAGTACTCTACCAAGGGTGACAAAGTGAGACTCTGTCTCTAAAAAAAAAAAAAAAGAAAGAAAGAAAGAAAAAGAAATTATTCCTTGTATCTTCTCGGACCACCATGAAATAAAAGTTGAAATCAACAGCAACAGGAATCTTCATACTGAAACAAAGTCATAGAAACTAAATATTCTTAGGCTGAATGATAGCTGGGTCAAAGACAAGATTGGAAATCACCAAATTTGTGGAACAAAATGATAATGAAGACACAAATTATTAAAATCTGTGGGATACTGCAAAGGCAGTCCTAAGAGGGAAATTTATAGCATTGGAAGCCATCAAGAAAACAAAAAGAGAGGAAGCCAACAACTTAATGGATCATCTCAAGCAACTGGAAAAGGAAGAACATTCCAACCCCAAACCCAGCAGAAGAAAAGAAATAACCAAAATTAGGGCAGAATTAAACGAAATTGAAAATAAAAGAATCATTCAGAAGATCAACAAAACAGAAAGTTGGTTTTTGGAAAAGATTAATAAAATTGATAAACCTTTGGCCAAGCTAACCAGAAACAGAAAAGTAATATCTCTAATATCATCTATCAGAAATGATCAAGGGGAAATAACAACAGACACCTCAGAAATTCAAAAAATCCTCAGTGATTACAAAAATCTCTATTCCCAGAAATATGAAAATCTGAAGGAAATGGACCAATATCTGGAAGCTCGCCATCTTCAAGAATTAGAACTCTTGAATAGACCTATATCAATCACTGAAATAGCATCAACAATACAAAATTTCCCAAAGAAGAAAAGTCCGGGACCAGATGGCTTCACATCCGAATTCTATCAAACCTTTCAAGAGGAACTAGTACCTATATTATACAATCTTTTCCAAAGCATAGAAAAAGAAGGAATACTTCCCAATACATTCTATGAAGCAAATATCACCCTGATCCCCAAACCAGGAAAGGATCCAACAAAGAGAGAAAATTATAGACCAATATCATTAATGAATATCAATGCAAAAATATTCACTAAGATCTTAGTAAACAGAATTCAACAATACATCAAAAAAATTATACACCATGATCAAGTTGGTTTTATTCCAGGGTTACAGGGTTGGTTCAACATACGTGAATCTGTAAATATAATACATCATACATCACATCAATAAAATAAAGAACAAAGACCATATGATTCTCTCAATTGACACAGAAAAAGTCTTTGATAATATACAGCATCCTTTCATGATTAAAACACTTAAGAAAATAGGTATAGAAGGAACATTTCCTAAACTGATAGAGGCCATCTACAGCAAACCCACAGCCAACATCATATTGAATGGTGTAAAAATGAAAACATTTCCACTCAGATCAGGAATGAGGCAAGAATGCCCACTGTCTCCACTGCTATTCAACATAGTAAATAAAGTCTTAGCCATCGGAATCAGGCAAGAGAAGGTGATCAAGGGTATCAAAATAGGGTCAGAGGAGATAAAACTCTCACTCTTTGCTGATGATATGATCCTATACCTGGAAAATCCCAGGTACTCAACTTCAAAACCCTTAGAAGTGATCAAGGAATGCAGCAGTGTCTCAGGATACAAAATCAATACTTACAAATCAGTAGCTTTTATATATGCCAACAATAGTCAAACTGAAAAAATAGTCAAAGACTTATTCCTTTTACAGTAGTGCCAAAGAAGATGAAATATCTGGGAATTTACCTAACAAAGGATGTAAAAGATCTCTATAAAGAGAGCTATGAAACTCTGAGAAAAGAAATAGCTGAAGATGTTAACAAATGGAAAAACATACCATACTCATGGCTGGGAAGAATCAACATTGTTAAAATGTCCATACTACCCAAAGCAATCTACAGGTTTAATGCAATCCCTATTAAAGCACCATTATCATACTTTAAAGAACTTGAAAAAATAGTACTTCATTTTATATGGAATCAGAAAAAACCTCGAATAGCAAATACATTATTCAGAAGTATGAACAAATCAGGAGGTATCACATTACTAGACTTCAGGCTATACTATAAACCTATAGGGATCAAAACAGCATGGTACTGGCACAAAAACAGAGCAATAGATTTATGGAACAGAATAGGGAGCCAAGAGATGAACCAAGATACTTATTGCCATTTGATCTTCTATAAGCCTATAAAAAATATTCAGTGGGGGAAAGACTCCCTATTTAACAAATGGTGCTAGGTGAACTGGCTGGCAACCTGCAGAAGACTAAAACTGGACCCACACCTTTCACCATTAACCAAGATAGACTCTCACTGGATCAAAGATTTAAACTTAAGACATAAAACTATAAAAATACTAGAAGAGAGTGCAGGGAAAATACTTGAAGAAATTGGCCTCGGAGAATTTTTTGTGAGGAGGACCCCCTGGGCAATTGAAGCAAAACCAAAAATATATTACTGGGATGTGTTCAAACTAAAAAGCTTTTGCACAGCCAAGAGCACAGTAAGTAAAGCAAACAGACAACCTTTAGAATGGGAGAAGATTTTTGCAGGTTATGCTTCCAACAAAGGTCTGATAACTAGAATCTATACAGAACTCAGGCTAATCAATAAAAAAAGAACAAATAACCCCATTTCTGTGTGGGCAAGAAACTTGAACGAAACTTCTCTGATGAAGACAGGTGTATGGCCTACAAACACATGAAAAAATGCTCATTATCCTTAATCATCAGAGAAATGCCAATCAAAACCACTTTGAGATATCATCTAACTCCAGTAAGATTAGCCCACATCAGAAAATCCAAAACTACAGGTTTTGGCGTGGATGTGGAGAGAAGGGAACACTTCAACGCTGCTGATGGGAATGCAAGCTAATACGACCTTTTTGGAAAGAAGTATGGAGAACACTCGAGGAAGTAAAACTAGACCTACATTTAATCCTGCAATTCCTCTACTAGGTATATACCCAGATGATCAAAAATTATTATTATTTTTTTTTTTGTAGAGACAAGAGTCTCACTTTATCACCCTCGGTTGAGTGCTATGGCATCACAGCTCATAGCAACCTCCAACTCCTGGGTTTAGGCAATTCTCTTGCCTCAGCCTCTCGAGTAGCTGGGACTACAGGTGCCTGCCACAACACCTGGCTATTTTTTTGTTGCAGTTTGTCCAGGGCTGGGTTTGAACCCACCACCCTTGGTATATGGGGCTGGCGCCCTACTCACTGAGCCACAGGCGCCACCCTCAAAAATTATTTTACAACAAAGACATGTGCACCAGAATGTTTACTGCAGCTTAATTCATAATAGCCAAGACGTGGAAACAGCCCAAGTGCCCATCGACCCATGAATGGATTAATAAATTGTGGTATATGTACACCATGAAATACTATGCAGCCATAAAAAGGATGGAGACTTCACATCTTTTACGTTTACCTGGATGGAGCTGGAACATATTCTTCTTAGTAAAGTATCTCAAGAATGGAAAAAAGTATCCAATGTACTCACTACTATGAAATCAATATATAATCACCTATACATTCACATGAATGGCAAAATATAACTATAGTCCAGAAAGTAGAAGGGAAGAGAAGAGAGAGGGGAGGGGAGGGGGGATATAGGAGGAGGGAGGGTATTTTGGGGGACCTCACTTAATGTGCATGATGCAATAGTACATTTCAAAACTAAGAAGAAATGAGTATAATTGTGATGGATGTGTTACTTAGTTCAATATAAGCATTTCACATTGTATATCAAAGCAGTACACTGAACCCCATAAATGCATCAATGTACAAAGTTATGATTTAATAAAAAATAATAATAATTAAAAAATAAAAGAAAAGCTCCTAAAGGAAATTAAAAGTGCTGCTCCAGGCTCGGCGCCTGTAGCATAGTGGTTATGGTGCCAGCCACATACACCAAAGCTGGTATTTTCAAATCCAATCTGGGCCTGCTAAACAATAATGACAACTGCAACAAAAAGATAGCCGGGCATTGTGGTGGGCACCTGTAGTCCCAGCTACTTGGGAGGCTAAGGCGAGAGAATCACTTAAGCCCAAGAGTTTGAGGTTGTTGTGAGCTATGATGGCACAGCACTCTACTGAGGGCGACAGCTTGAGACTCTGTCTCAAAAAAAAAAGTGCTGTTCCAGTGAGTACAGGAATGGTTAAGAGTATTGATGTGGAGAAACTGTGAGTGGTCTGGGTAGATCAAACCAGCCACAACATCATCCAAAGGCTGATCTGGAGCGAAGCCCCAACACTTCAGTCCTGCGAAGGCCAAGAGAGCTGGAAAGCTGCAGAAGAAAAGCTGGAATCGGCAGATGCTGGTCCTGAGGTTTAAGGAAGAGAAAAGGGCAAAGCAAGGCAGTTGGTGCTGATGGAGAAGCTGCAGCGAGTTACGCAGAAGACCCAGCTGCAGTCACTGAGGAAAGTGGCTACACCAAGGGACAGATTTTCAGTGTAGATGAAACGGCCTTGTGCACAAGAAGGGGCCACCTTGGACTCTGACAGCTAGAGAGAAGTCAACAACAAGTGATTCCGGCCTCACTTCACAGGGTCAGAGACAGGCTGACTCTCCTGTTGGGGCTAATGCATTCTGGTTACTAGAAGTTGAAGCTGATGTTCCTTTACCATTCCAAAAAATCCTACGGCCGTTAAGAATTACACTAAATCTACTCTGCTAGTGCGCTATAAATGCAACAATGAAGCCTGGATGACAGCACATCTGTTTACAGTATGGTTCAGTGAATATTTTCAGGCTGCTGTTGAGACCTGCTGCTCAGGAAAAAAATGATTCCTTTCAAAATATTCTTCCTTACTGGCAATACAACTGACCAGCTAAGAGTTCTGATGGAGATGTGCAGAGGGATTAATGTTGTTTTCATACCTGCTAACACAACATCCATTCTGACAGCCCACAAGTCAGGAGTAATTTCAACTTTTACATCTTACTATTTTAAAAGTATATAGTGTAAGGCTACAGCGGCCATAAATTGTGATTCTGCTGATGGATCTTGACAAAGTAAATTAGAAATCTTCTGGAATGAATTCACCATTCGAGATGCTATTAAGAATATTTGTGGGCAGGCCCAGTGGCTCACACCTGTCAGCCCAGCACTCTAGGAAGCTGAGGTGTAGGATAGTTGGGTCTTTGGAGTTTGAGACAAACCTGAACAAGAGCAAGATCCCATCGCTACTAAAAATAGAAAATTTACCAGGCAGGTGGCGGGTGCCAGGTGCCTATAGTCCAGTTACCTGGGAGGCTGAGGCAGGAGGATTATTTGAGCCCAGTAGTTTGAGGTTGCTGTGAGCTGTTGACGCCATGGCATTCTAGCCTGGGCAACAAAACAAGACTATTTAAAAAACAAACAAACACCAGAATATTTATGATTCACAGAAGGTGAAAGTATCAACATTAATTGGAATTTTGAAGAATTTCCAGTTCTCATGGATAACTTTGAAAGATTCAGGACTTCAGGTAACTGCAGATGTAAAGGAAATGGCAAGAGAACTAGAAGCGGAGCCTGAAGATGTGACTGAATCACTGTGATCTTGTGATCAGACTTGAGTGGTTGGAGAATTGTTTCTTATGGATGAGCAAAGAAAGTGGTCTCTTTTTAAAAAAAATTTTTAATGTTTTTGTAAAATTTCAAATTAATAGAGGTACTAATTTTTATGTTACACTGTTCTTACTTCCAAGGTGAAGAGCCCTTTACTCAGGGGGCATGTTGAACACCCTCACATTGTGTGCATTAGATGAGACCCCACCAATCACTCCACCCCTTACCCCTCCCTTACTACACTGTATTTGTGTTTTATTGATCCTGTGGGCATGTAGTTGTTTATATATTGGTTTCATATTAGTATTGAGTGTATTTGATACCTTTTTTCCATTCTTGAGATACTTTACTAAGAAGAATGTGTTTCAACTCCATCTAGGTTAACATAAAAAATGTGAAGTCTCCATCTTTTCTTATGGCTGAATAGTATTTCATGGTCTACATAGACCACCATTTGTTAACCCTTTCATGGATAGGCATTTGGGTTGTTTCCACAACTTGACAATTATGAACTGAGCTGCAATAAACATTTTGGTGCAAATTCTGGTCTTTGTTCTTTTGGGTAGATGCCTAGTAATGGAATTGGCAGGATCAAATGGAAGGCCAACTTTTAGTTCTTTAAGAATTCTCCGTGCCTCGTTAGTATAGTGGTGAGTAAAAAAAAAAAAAAAAAAAAAAAAAAAAGAATTTTCCCTATTTCTTTCCATAAAGATTGTATTAGTTTGCAATCCCACCAGCAGTGTAGAAGTTTCGTTTTCTCCAGCATCCGCAGATTTTAGACCCTGTGATATGGGCTAATCTTACTGGAGTTAGGTGATATCTCAGAGTCCTTTTGATTTGCATTTCTCTGATGATTAGAGATAATTAGTATTGTTTTCATGTATTTGCTAGCCATTCATCTGTTATCTTCAGAGAAGTTTCTGTTCAAGTCTCTTGCCCACTTATAAATGGGTTGTTTGCTCTTTTCTTGTTGATTAATTTGAATTCTCTATAGATTCTAGTTTCAGGTCTTGATCAGAGTCACAGCATGGAAAAATCTCCCATTCCAAAGGCTGTTTGCTTTGGTTGTGATATCCTTATCTGTGCACAAGCTTTTTAGCTTGACCAAATCCCATTCATTTATTTTTGGAGTTACTGTAATTGCCAGGGAGGTCTTCCTCATAAAATCTTTTCCCAGGCCAAGATTTTCAAGCATTTTCCCCATACTCTCTTCTAGAATTTTTATTGTTTCATGTCTTAACTTTAAATTTTTTATCCAGCAAGAATCAATTTTTGTCTATGGTGAGAGGTGTGGGGTCCAGAAGAAAGTGGTTTCTTGAGAGAGAATCTAGCCCTCATGAAGATTCTGTGAATGTTGTTGAAATGATTAGAATATCTAGATATCTGGACTTAGATTAAAGTGGTAGCAAGGTTTGAGACATTAACTCCAACCTTGAAAAAAGTTCTACTGTGAATAATAGCATTCAATGCAACAGAGAAGTCTTTCATGGAAGGAAGACTCAATTCACATGGCAGACCCCACTGCTTGTCCTATTTTAAGAAATCGCCACAGGCTCAGTGCCGGCCATGTACACCAAGGCTGGTGGGTTCACTGGTGAGTTTGAACCCAGCCCAGGCCAGCTAAACAACAATGACAACTGCAACAAAAAATAGCCGGGCGTTGTGGCAGGCACCTATAGTCCCAGCTACTCAGGAGGATGAGGCAAGAGAATCACTTAAGCCCAGGAGTTTGAGATTGCTGTGAGCTGTGACACCATAGCACTCTACTGAGGGTGACATAGTGAGACTCTGTCTCAAAAAAAAAAAAAAAAAAAATCTCTACAGTCACCCCTACCTTTAGCACCCACTACCCTAACCACTCAACCATCAACATTGAGGCAGGACCCTCTACCTGCAAAAGGGTTATAGCTCCTGGAAGGCTAAGACGATGGTTAGCATTTTTAGTAATGAAGTACTTTAACTGAAGTGTGCACACTGCTCTTGCAGGTGTGATGCTGCTGCACAATGACCAGACCACAGAACACGTGCACACAACTCTCGTGTGCACTGGGAAACCAAAAAATTCATGTGACAAGCTTTATTTTAATATTCACTTTATTGTGGTGGTTTGGAACTGACCTCGCAGTATGTCCAAGGTGCCTGTATAGGCATATTGAAAGATAAAGCAAAGGAGTTATTATATAAATGCCATTAAGAGTAGATTTTTAGCATAAAAGACGAAAAAGTGTATAACCAAAGAAATTAAGTAAAACTCTTTAGTCATAAATTTCAATTTGAAATAAGAATATAAACTCATAATATTTATTTATTTATTTGTATTTATTTTTTGAGACAGAGTCTCACTACGTTGCCCTGGGTAGAGTGCCATTGCATCACAACTCACAGCAACTTCAAACTCTTGGGCTTAAAGGGTTCTTGTGCCTCAGCCTCTCCGAGTAGCTGAGACTAGGGGCACCCATCACAATGCCTGGCTATATATTGTTTGTAGTTGTCACTGTTGTTTAGCAAGCCCAGGCTGGGTTTGAAGCCACCAGACCTGGTGTATGTGGCCAGCGCCCTAACCACTAAGCTACAGGCACCAAGCCATAATTTTTATTTATTATTAATATTATTTTATTTTATTATTATTATCTTGAGACAGAGCCTCAAGCTGTTGCCCTGGGTAGAGAGCTGTGGCATCACAGCTCACAGCAACCTTCAACTCCTGGGCTCAAGCAAGTCTCCTGCCTCCACCTCCCAAATAGCTGGGACTACAGGCGCCTGCCACAACACCCGGCTATTTTTTGGTTGCAGCTATCATTGCTGTTTGGCAGGCCCGGGCTGGATTCAAACCTGCCAGCTCAGGTGTATGTGGCTGGTGCCTTAGTCGCTTGAGCCACAGGCGCCAAGCCTTATTATTATTGAGACAGAGTCTTACTCTATTGCCCTGGATAGAGTACCATGATATCACAGCTCACAGCAACCTAAAACTCCTGGGCTGAAGCAATCCTCTTGCTTCAGCCTCCTAAGTTGCTGGGACTATAGGTGCCTACCACAATGCCTGACTAATTTTTATATATTTTTTAATTTTTTTTATTTTTAATTTCAGCTTGCTTGTTCATTCTTCTTTGTTTGAAGTACTCTTTTTTGTTGTTCATTTTCTTCTTCCTCTGGCGATGCTCTGTCCCGCTGTTTTTGATGTTAGTAGAGAGGGGGTCTTACTCTGGCTCACTGCTGCTCATACTGGTCTCGAACCTCTGAGCTCAGGCAATCCACCCGCCTCGGCCTCCCACAGCTGGGACTATAGGCGTGAGCCACCACGCCCGGCCTAATTTTTCTATTTTTAGTAGAGACAGGGATGGGGTCTCACTCTTGTTCAGGTTGGTTTCAAACTCCTAAGCTCAAGTGATTCACCTGCTTCGGCCTCCAAGAGTGCTAGGATTGCAGGCTTGAGCTACCACACCCGGCCAACTCATAATTTTTTAATTTGAAAACAATAAAAAAAAAAAAAAAACTTATAAGCTAGGCCTGGTGGCTCACACCTTTAATCCCAGTCTTCTGAGAGGTAGAGGCAAGAGGATCTTTTGAGGCCAGGATCTGCTGCTTGTCTTCCACCCCAGCTGGTCACTCAGTGCCAGCCCTTCCGCCACCTCTTCACTTTGGAGCAACCCAAGGCCCCACTGCTGCGCTAGTATCGTGCAGTCACTGTGGCTATGCCAACCATGTCCCCTTGCAGATGCAACCGGACCAACACCAGGACCAGATGCCACCATCACCACCAGGTCAACCCAAACCCTTACAGCTCCCACGTGTCCATGTCTTAATACTTTGACCACTATGATGTGATGTAAAGAATCCTGCCAAACTTTCTTCGTCAATCTCATGAGTGGAAGTGGGAACATGCTATGACACCGATGAAGCTGCAGAACCAACATAGGTGGCCGAATCGTCCTTCAGAATTTCAAGAAACCAGACTGCGATGACAGGGAGAGCAGGCTGAATGTGATGGAGTGTGTGTTACACTTGGAAAAAAAGTGTGAATCAGTCACTACTAGAACTGCACAAACTGGTCACTGACAAAAGTAACCACTATTTGTGTGACTTCCCTGAATGAGAAGGTGAAATCCATCAAAGAACTGAGTGACCATGTAAACAACCTGTGCAAGGTGGAGCCCCCAAATCTGGCGTGGCAGAGTATCTCTTTGACAAGCACACCCTGAGAGACAGTGAGAATGAGAGCTGAGCCTTAGGCTAACTTCCCCATAGCCACACAGGACTTCCGTGGTCACCAAGGCAGAGCATGCATGTGGGGGTTTCTTTTACCTTCTCTGTATGTTGTGCCCAAACATCCACAGTATTAGTTATTCTACCTGTACCAGTCCTAAAGAAATCTGGTACTGACTCAGTGCCCGTAGTACAGTGGTTATGGTGCTAGCCACATACACCAAGGCTGGCGGGTTCGAACCCAGCCTGGGCCAGCTGAACAACAACAACTGTAACAAAAAATAGTCGGGCACTGCGGAGGCACCTGTACTCCCAGCTACTTGGGAGGCTGAGGCAAGAGAATCGCTTAAGCCCAAGAGTTTGAGGTTGCTGTGAGCTGTGATGCCACAGCACTCTACCCAGAGCAACATAGTGAGATTATGTTTTTGGCTCTTGGAATTCATACAGGCTGCAGCTGTCAGCTTTCCTGGTGCAGAGTAGTCAAACCACTCTGGCCTGCCGACCCAAACTCTCATGCCAAACCATCAGGATGCAGCCTTCCACTTTCCCACTTGTTTTGAGTGTGCTCATGATTGCTTAGCAAAGCGTTCTCATAAATAAGAAATCTGGTACCGCCCCCCAAAAGATGTTAGGCTATGGGGTAACAATACACACACTTAGGCAGTGAGTACTATAAATGGAAACAGCATGTGTGGATGCCTTGCTCAAGATGTCAGGCTATAGGGTAATAATACAGGCACACAGCATGTACTACACGCTAGGGGGTGCTCTGAGCACTTTACACAGATTATATCATTTGATCATTGCAACCATTTCATAATGTGCGTTCTATATCTCAATTTCATAGATAACAAAACTGAGGCAGAGAGAAATTAAGGCACTTGTCTAGGGTCCCATGGGAGGTAGAGGCAGAGGCAATAAGGCAGACAGTGGCCCCAGAGTCCATGCTTTTAAATGTCATGCTGGCAGCAGTCTTGAGAAGAGGGCCTCCATAGACAGGGAGGCTGGGTGGGGGGCAGAGCCAGCAGAAGCAACAGAGCCCCGAGGAGGAAGGATAAACTGGACTCCAAAGGTGGGGTCAGGTGTCAACAGCTGCAGAAGGCCCTGTGCCTGGGGACCCAGTACACGCCCCGGACCACATCCAGGGGTGGCTCCAAGCAGCACCAGGAAAGCTGACAGCTGCAGCCTGTATGAATTCCAAGAGCCAAGGATGTCCCCACACGACATCCAATCCCTGTGGCAATGCTGCCATCACTCTCCTGCTTACAGGGCACAGCCTTGAGGTCTGCTCACCTGTCCACACTCACACCTGTGGAAAGCAGAGTAGTCAAACCACTCTGGCCTGCCGACCCAAACTCTCATGCCAAACCATCAGGATGCAGCCTTCCACTTTCCCACTTGTTTTGAGTGTGCTCATGATTGCTTAGCAAAGCATTCTCATAATAGTACACGCACATCCAAAAGACCAAGAATGTGTGCATAGCCCGAGGAACGGGAGGCTGCAGTTGGTGACCTGAGCTGTGCAGTAGCAGTCACCTCAGCAACGAAGGGCATTCCACAGGGGAAGCTGGGTGATGGGTGTCCAGGCCCTCTCTGTACTATTTTAGTAACTTTTTATGAATCTACAAATATTTCAACATAAAAGTTTTAAAAAGAAAACACTAGATGCCAGAAGTGAAAGGACAAAAAGGAATATTAAGTGCCTTTAACTCCTTTTCTTGGGGAAACTGAGATGTGGAGTCCTGTCAGGGCTCTGGCCTCTTCCTCTTATCCACACCAGTCCCCTTCTCTCCTCTCATTTCTCATTCCCCTTCCCCTCCTGCCAAGCTGGGGAAACACCAGTAAAATGACCATTCCAGCCAGTCACAGAGGCATGAGCAGCTCTCTGCTGCTGGCATCTGCTATGCTTGGTGCTTCTGAATTTGCTCTGGAGCTTATCCCAGGCCCTGAAGTCTTTCATCCCCTCAGAACACCACAAAGTGTTTGAAAAGCAGATCAGAAGCAACACTCACGCGGTCATGCTTGGAAAGGCCTCAAGGTTCAGATGCCTTTATCTTGTGTACTGGGACTTTCCGCAAACAGCCTCCCAGGTGTAGATGACATATGCCACTTCTCACCAAAATCAATTTTACAAACATCTAATGAAATTAAAATACTCAATAAGCAGTGTCACTTGCAAGTAATCCATTTCAGAGAAAGAACCACCAAGAGTGGCTAAAGCAACAGAAACACAAATGTTAACATTTCTTTTATGTTTTGGTTTTTCACTTTCAGCTGCATTTTATTTCCACGTGGGGGAACGAGAGGAGAAATGCATAATAGAAGACATTCCAAGTGACACATGGATAACAGGTAGGTAAAATGTACTCTGTTGAATGCAGAACTCAGGATGTCTTCTTACGGTGTTACGAGAATCTCTTGAATTATGTATCATTTGGCAGTGTGTATAATGCTGTATGTTTTCTTGATAGTTTTCAAAATTACTCACACTTAAATAAGAGAACAGTGGAACCTGGATGAGACACCCCAGAACCCAGCCTGGTCTGCTTTGTGGCTGAATACTGATAGTACTACAGCATAAATCAGGGTGTCTTCTGAGCCTCAGCCTCCAGCAGCCCCTCAGGCCATATGGGGAGCAGCCCTGTGGGAAGCAAACTGCCTGGAAAAGCTGCTGCTGCCACAGGGACTTCTGCACATTCCCACACTGCTACCAAGCACGTTCCCCATGGAGCTGAGCTTAACTCACGTTCTGAGAAAGAAACAAGTACTCATGGTTGTTTCATACTTGGAGCCTGTACGAACTCCAAGAGCAAGGACGTCCCTACACACCATCCAATCCCTGTGGCAATTGGATGAAAAACCCAGTATCAAGTCAGCACCAACATCAACTTCCCTGATTTTAATGCAAAAAAAAAGAAAAGAAAAGGAAGAATCTAAATCTAGTCTTTTCCATATGTGCTTATCACATATTTTATACTCCATTCAATCTTATCGTGTTAGATTATTCTTTCAATTCATCCTGGCTATTACAGTTCAGTGTTCTACTGCGAAAAGTAATGACTCGCCCTACAAAACCTCAAACAAATGCAGCCAGCATAGGGCAAAGGAAGAGTTTCAGGATGAGGAGGATGGGGAGAAAGAAGCACACAGAGGAGGATTGAGTGGTGTCAGAAACTCCCTGCCATTGTGACCTGTAGGAAGAAGATGAGTCTGAGTCTGCACAACTGCCTGGACCCCACCCAGCTCTACCACCTGACGGTCTCTGGGCAAGCCACTTAACCTCCCTGCTTCTTCATTTGTAAAATGCAATGATGATGATGACAATATCACTTCTTTTGGGATGACAGATTAATATATTCATAAAGCTTTCCAAACCAACCCAGCACACAGAAAGCACTGTGTTTGCTCGATATGTGCGGGAGCCCAACTGCCTCACCGGGGAAGCCTGGCCTCCCAGGTGAACAGCCCTGCTGCAGCCGGCGCTTCCCATGTAACTTGGCAAGTTCTCAGGCTTAAAGGGGCAGAGGAAGGGAAATATGGAAGGGAGAGAGGCCTGTTGCCTGTGACCAGCTAGCTGGACTGACATGGCTGGACACACTGGGACATCTTGGTGAGCTGGAGAGTCATCTGAGCCACTGGTGACATCTGAGGCAAGAAGGCAAGTACAGCTAGACAGTGTCCTGACAGCCATGTGGAGCTCTCTCTCTCCTCCCGCCTCCCTTCCAGCCTCATCCTTCCCTGACTCCCACTGCTCTCTACACCCTTATACCATCCTTCTCTGTTCTTACTGCTCTGGCCAGACCTCAACCATCACCCCAAGGCAATTATTTAGATTTAGAGTTTAGTTACTAAAATTTACTGTTACAGGAAAAACTCTTGGAAAATGCCAGGTCACCTGTTTTAATTTTTCTTTAAAAGAAGACAGCAGATTCTGGTCTCAGAAGCAACTTTGTGGGCCTGGCCCTTGTGCACCCATGGCCCCAGGTGCAAGAAGCCTTTGCATTGCCTGCCCCTCTGTGCCACTGCACTCACGCCCTGGGGGCTGGGCACCTGTCCTAGCAGGCAGCATACCCCACCACTGTCCATGGGGCAGCAACGACATTCCCACAGCTTTTATCCACCCATCCTTGCTGTGTACCTGGGTCCACACAAAATAAATTAAACTTTTTCCACCTGGAAGCCTTTCATTACTTTTTGAAGGCAATGATTCTACCTACCTCAGAACTCTCTTGTCCAGGATCTTTCCTTGGCTATAGACAGCACGGCTTCAAGTCCACTTGTGCAATACATCCTGATGCAGTGTCTAGTCTGGGGAGGCTCCAAGTGCAGGTGAGAGACCCAGCAGGTGCAAGACAGGTAAGGTCCAGTCAGCAGAGAGGACAATGGGCCACGGAAGAGCATAGGACTTGCTGATCCAGGCCCTGCTGGTCCAGGCCAACAGCCGCGAGGAGGCCTAGGGTATAAGCTGGGACAAGCTGGGACAACTGAGGTAGGATGGGGGAGGCTCTGGAAAAACAGGGCATATAAAGGAATAGAAGATTATTATTCAGGTATGGAAAAACTGGAGATATAATATGGACAAAGAGCATAAGAAGAGAAAAGCAAACCAAAGTCATCAAGACCCATCAAACAAACTACAAATTAGTTGTGGTCCAAACAGGATGCTAACGAAAACGGGACGCAGTGATGAAGTTTTCCACGATCAGAGTGGCGAGGAACAATGTATAGAACCAGGACTCAGCCCTGCCCTGGTGGCTGTGGTCAACCAGGAGTCTGCTGTGGCTCAGGCCCTGTGCTGGGTCACTGGGATGGGGCCTGTGGCAGGAGGATATCCTGGGTCCCTTTCAGTTTTGTGCCACACACATGTGGCTGTTTGGCTGTGTCAGCATGGACACTGGTTTAGAAGGAGCCCTTTGAGGGCACAAACTCTGTTCTCTCCACCTTTGTACCTTTGTGCTCCCAAAGCTGCTGCAGGCCTGGTTCAGGGGGGTGGTGCTTTTGATCTGAACTGAATTGACCAGTTTCAGGAGACAGCTGGGGTTCTGAGACGTCCAACCTGCTGAGATGGACTCATTCACTGGTTTTCAGTATGCTTAAGATTTTTTTTTTTTTTTTTTTTTGCCAGGGCTGGGTTTGAACCTACCACCTTTGGCATATGGGGCTGGCACCCTACTCCTTTGAGCCACAGGCACCACCCATTCACTGGTTTTCAATTACAAGCAAGCAACCAGATGCAGGTTCATCTAATTTCTTGACCTGGTGAAAAAATGTAACACAAAACTCTTTCTGAAGTACGTTTCCATAATATCCAGTGTTTCTAAGTTCTAAGGAGATTGAAGCTGGTGTGGCACAATTTGCTCTTTGTGAAATCCTGGGATTCACCGACTACCCTCTTTCTGTGCTGAGCAGTTCCCCCAGAACTTAATTTCAAGCCCCCTTGACAACTGAATATAACTTTTCACTTATGCTTATTCTCCCTACTCTTGTCATCTCAAAGATTGTTTCCTTTTTTCTCCTTTATCTCTATCTTCAGCAAATACCTAGGTATCACCTTTGAGTCACCGTTCTAGATTCTAGGGATTCAAAATTGAAACAAAGAAACAGACTCTTGTCTTCAGGGTGCTCAGTTCCGGTGGCTAGAAAGAGCACACTAGAAAGTAGGCAAGTTATGTGCCACCCCAGGTGTGAGCCCACTGTAGACTGTCACAGCAGGCAGAAGGCAGGAAGTTGCCACTGCAGACAGAAAAGGGCTGGCTCTCTAAAAAGCATAGTCAGGGCCACCCTGACCACCAGGACATGGGAAGCCCAGAAGCACGTCTAAGGAAACAGAAGGCTTAGTGAGGCTGGAGCCAGCTGGAGGAATACACTAGCAGGTGAGGGTGAAGGACCTTGGTCAATGGCACAGGTATATGTTGGCCCTGACTCTTGAGGGGGAGGGAAAACCTTCAGAAGGCTCTCAGCATAGCCAACACTCTGACTGGCTCCCAGGCTGCAGTGTACAGTGGGCAGTAGGAGTTTACAGACACCTCTCCCTGCCTAGGAGTCTCTTTGTCCAAATATCACTATTAACATAGGGCATGATGGACAGTAACATGAGAAAGGGCAGACCCTGGTGGCCTGAGGAGCACAGCAGTGGATTCAAGTTCATCTGAAGAGCCATAAAGAGCCACTAAAGATATCATGTGAATGTGTTTTCTGTTGCTCCTTCACTCTGCCTTAGGTAGGATTAACTAACTGCAGTTCGCATTGGTAGGTGATTACCATGGGCCAGGCAATGTTCTTGGTCAATGTTTCAATTCATTTAATATACACATCCACCCTAAGAGAAAGGGCCTGCTCATTGCTCCGCTTACTTCTGGAGGTTTTGTAAACTCACCCAAGACTACACAGTGCGTGCGTATGTAGCCAGCAGGGCCAGCCACTTATACCACTGGGCCAGTCTTGCGTCCAACATAAAGAACCAGCTCTTTCCTGCTAACCTCAGTACTCAGCACTGTGCAAACTGTGTTGGACCTCTCTCCGTACACAGACCTCAGTCTAAGTTACAGAATTAAGACATGGAAAGATGTTTGCCAAAAAATTAGTTGGAAAATTGAGCTACAGATAGTATGTACAATATAATCTCATTTTTTAAAAAAATAGATAATATGTACTTATAGGAAAAATGACAGAAGGATAATACAGAAGAAGACCTAACACTTTCAAAGATTTTATTTCCTAAAGTTCCTATAATGAATTTTATTTTTTTAAATACCAACCTAAACAACCCACTGTTCCAGCCTCAAGGACACATGGTTGGAGCAATGGGCCAACTGCATCAGCACCATGGGGAGGGGCTGTACACAGGGCCCTGGGAGACCAGGCGAGGTGCAGCCTGCGTGTGGGGCCAGCTGACTCCCCACAACGCCCAGTGTGCCCCATAGGATTCACCTGTAGGCTCATAGAATTCACCAAATTAAACCCTCTTACAAGGAAAAGGGCCTGTGGAGAAAGGTCTCTGCCTGTAGGCTCTGCAGTAACTACATCTGGGGTTAGTACGGGGGTCCTCAAACTATGGCTTGCAGGCCACATGTAGCGCTGTGATTATATTTGTTCCCATTTTGTTTTTTTACTTCAAAATAAGATATGTACAGTGTGCATAGGAATTTGTTCATAGTTTTTTTTTTAAACTATAGTCCGACCCTCCAACGGTCTGAAGGACAGTGAACTGGCCCCTTGCTTAAAATGTTTGAAGACCCCTGGTTTAAGACATATACACACTCCACCCAAGTTTGTGGGGTGAGCCAGCACCTATACTCGGGGGTGCAGCTTGTGGTGGAGAGTGCCCTCAATTTTGGACTCAACTCTTGAGAAATTTTAATCTTAGTTCTGGATGATTTTTAGATAAGTCACTTAGCCTTTTCAGGCCTCAGACTTTATAGGGCTATATGTAGGATTAAATAGGGGAGCTGATAGGAAAATGCTCTGTATGTTAAAAGTCCAATAACATGTAAAGAATAACTTCTCAAGCACTCACAGAGAGCTTACCATGTGGTCATCTGTGTTGGGTAGTGTACGATATTAACTCACTTATCCTTCATGCCCTCAGAGACATGCAGTCCTCGTCCTTGCTTGACTGATGGGAAAACAGGCACTGAGTGGTTTGGAGTCTTGCCCAAGGCAGCACAGCTAGGAAGCTGTGTCCCTATTCCTAGCCAGTGAATCCCGCTGGCTCTTTGCCATGAGGGGAGGAGATGACAAGGCACCTCATCCTCCAGTGTCTGTGTCCCATGTAGAAACCACTGACCTGTGCCATGCACACATCCTGGTGCTCTCGGGCCAGCTCAGCCCAGGAGCAGTGCTTTTCTTGCGCCACCTGGTGGCATAAACTGGGCATGACATTCCCCTCTGTCCCTCTCCCGACCAAGGGAGAAAAGTGCATACTTTGGGCTGGAAAAGCAAGTCAAGCAGAAATTACTCTCGTTTATTCTGGTAACTCCAAGAATACTAGTATTTTATTTTTTGAATTAATTTTTTCCGGAATCTCACTCTGTTTCCAGAGTGCTGTCGTGTCAGCCTAGCTTTTAGCAACCTCAAAATCCTGCGTTCCAAGTATCCACCGGCTTCCATCCCCCAGAGTGTGGGGATTATAGGTATGAGCCAACACCTATACTCGGGTTTTAATGGGGCTCAACTGGCACTCTTTCATTCCAAATCATTTATTGAGCATGTACTGTGGGTCACACTTTTAATTCATTTTACAAATATTTACTAGGCCTCTGATGAGGAGCCAAACACTGTCCTGGGCCTGCTGCCACCTCCAGAAACCCACAGAAAGAAGGATAAAATGCATATTCTGCTGCTGTCTAGTATCTCAGAGTACAGAAAAGGGAACAGGCTGGCAGCTGTCAATAGCCCAGTGTGGGCAACTGGGGGCAACCAAGGTAAAATCCTAGAAAAAGAAGAGGGGGTACACACTGGCAGAACAGGGGCTCTCCAACATCCCAAAAAGAGGGCAGAAGAAAGGGAAAGTGTCAGGAGGTTAAGGCAGTGCTGGTAGAAAGATGAAGTCTGTTTTCTGGTGGTACACCAGGATCTCACAGGCTGAGTAATTTATAAAGAAGTTTATCCAGCTTACAGGGCTGGAGGATGGAAAATCCAAGAGTATGGTGCAGGTGTCTGATGAGGGTTGTCCCATGGCAGCAGGATTAGTGAGCACACAAGACAGAAAAGTAAGCCAAACTCATCTTGTTTATGAAGAACTCACTTGCTGGATAATGGAGGTCGGAGCTTTCATGAGCTACTCAATTCTTAAGGACTCAACACTTAATATTGGTACAATGGCGATTAAATACCAACCTGAGTTTTGGAGCAGCCAGCAGGATGGAGAGAGACCAGTGCTGTTTTCACATGAGTCAAGGTAACCCTTTAAGGGGTGAAAGTCAGGGTAGGGGGTGCTGGCTCAGGAGGAAAGACACAGCAGGAACCAAGAGTGGTGAACATGCAGGACAGAGCTCTCCATACACCTGGAGAGTCATTGGCCGGTGAGGTTGTGCTTTTCCCCAGGAACAGTCACCTTTAGAGCTGTTGCCTAAATTGTTGCATGTTCCATGTGCACTTTAAAAGAAACACGTATTTTGCTATTGGAGTGAATGTTTTATAAATGTCAAGCAGGTCCCTCTGGTTGAGGGTGCTGTCCCAGTTCTGTGCCCCTGCTGTTTCCCCGTCTGGCAGTTCCATCAAGTCTATAAGAGAGCGTCAAATCCATGTATTTCTCCTTTAAGTTCTGCCAATTCTACTCCATGCAGTTTGAAGCTCAGTTGTTTGGCAAATTTAGGGTGGTTACATCTTCTTGGTGAACTGACACCTTTATTATTATGTAATGTCTCTTTTTGTTCCACAGAATGTAGGAAAGGACAACCCCTAGAACATTTTCTTTGCTCTGAAACCACTCACACCTTTAAAGTATTTCAGAATGGCACACTTTTTTTCATCCTTTAACTTTTAAACTACCTACAGCACCATATTCAAAGTGATTTTCTTATAGACTACCTTATAATTGGGTCATTTGAAAAATTCATTTGAAAAATTCATTCTGATCTTTATCTAATCTCATTTAGACAATTTACCTGTAATGTAATTACTGATGTCAGGATTTGGGCTTGTCATTTTACTATTTTTCTTTGTTACTATTTTCTATTTCCTGCCTTTTGTGGATCATTTAACCATTTTGTAACATTCCGTTACTTTCTCTCTTCCTAGTAACAGTTGCTCTAGAGACCACCACACATATGCTTATCAGTCTACTAGTATCAGTTGTTTTACTATCTCAAGAGAAATTCAGAAATCTTAACACCATTTAAGTCCCTTTGGCCTTCCCATTTATAATATGGGTGTCCCAAAAGTCACTCCTGAAGTCACCACATATGAGAAAACAAGAAATTGTAGCTAAATGTACTTTTATTTACAAAATATTCATTATAAAATTTTACAAAAAAATTTACAAAATATTCTCTATGTCTTGGCCACCTCTTTGTAAAATTTTCCAACAAACATTTTATAAATAAATGTATTTAACTAAAAATTTCCTTTTTCTCTATGTATGGTGAGTTTAGGGGCAACTTTTGGGTACACCCTGTATAACTGTCTCTACATACCCTGAAAAACACATCAGACAATGGCTATAATTTCTCCACTCAACTGTTAAACATTCGTAAACTCAATTTTTAAAACAGAGGAGGAGGAGTGGATTAAAGATGGCGGCTGAGTAACAGCTTCCCTGTAACTGGGCTTGGCGAATCTGGGGAGACAAGACTCCAGATATCTCTGGCCGGTGGGATCTGCCTATGATCGTCCCTTTGAGGATACAGGGAGCCAGCAAGGGACTTCTGGACCCCAGGAGGAAGACAAAAACAGTGGAAAACTGGCAAGTGGCTGCGTGTGTTCGATCAACCTAATCACGCCGGCAACCGTTAGTACAAGCAGCAGTGAGACTGCAAACCGGAAAGGCCTTACCTATGAACTTTTTTGGTGTTCTTGGACTTGGTGCTCAGTTGAGCTGCATTGGGGAGAGCTTGAGCAAAAGTGTGGAGAACTTTGGGCATTGTCTGGGGCCCCAAAAGGAGCCACTGAGCTGGGCTAAGTGAAAGCCATTGTGTGGAAAAACT
>CAUYPK010057993.1:0-18453 GCA_963574355.1 Loris lydekkerianus | reverse complement strand
GCATTCTCCCTGGAAGTGAGTTTGCCGCTGGAGTTGCTGGCCCCAGCACCTGTTCTACGGTGTGGCTTGGTCCCGTCTGACCAACCTGGGCCTGTGCCCTAGCCACAAAGGGTGCTGGGACCACAAAGGGTGCTGGGATCTGCACCTCTATCCACAATGGGAGGCTGACTTTGCCACTTGCTGGCGAGACTTTAAAGTAGGGAGTTTAATCAAGCCTAAAAAGGAGGGGTCACCAGATGACAGACAACCAAAAAGAATGACAAAAGCCACTGGGCCCAGAAACAGGGGACAAGGTCAGAGGTCGTTTGTCTCAGCCGTGGCAGCGTGCACACCAGATGTTTCCCCACTACAAGGTGGTGGCTGTGGCTCCTAGTCAGGCCCTTGGGAGAGGCCTGGGCTCCCGCCCTCTGCAAGTCTGCTTCTCTGGGCTCCTGTCACTTCTGTGAGCTCCCGACATCCTGCCAATAAATTCCTTTTTGCTTAAGTTAACCAGTGTTAGTGTCTGCTGGCTGCAACCAAGCAACACTAAGTGAAACCACATGTAAACATGAGTGCATGCTGCTTGTAAAACACTAAGACAGCCCTGATAAGGCTGCAGGCCTCCTGACACCGCCCCCTCCTGCATCCTTCCTGGAGGAAACTACTGGTGTAAGCTGGACGTGTGTGTCCCAGACTCACTTGCGGTGCTTCTATCCAAAGTAAATAAGGCCTGAAAATCATAGTTTACTATTTCAATGCACCTAAGATGCCTTCCATTGTAAGATATACCACATTTTATGGACTACCAGGAAAGAAAAAGAGTTGCCAATTAAACCATGATCCAGTTAAGAGCTGTCAACTGTAAACCACATCTTGATTGACAGTTTAAGATGTGAAAAAAAGATGTATGTATTAGAATAGATAAAACATGGCCATGATGATAACCAACTTACCTCACCCCTTCCATGGGTTGGACCCTCTTGCCCGTTCTTTGCTCCTATTAACTGAGCTAATCATTTCTTCTCTTCACTAATTTCTTTTCTTTTCTTTTCTTTTCTTTTCTTTTCTTTTTTTTTTTTTTTCTGAGGCAAAGTCTCATTCTGTCCCCCTAGGGAGAGGGCCGTGTCATTGCCAAAGCTCACAGCAACTCCAAACTCTTGGGCTCAAGTGATCTCTTGCCTCAGTCTCCCAAGTAGCTGTGACCACAGGTGTCACCACAACACCTAGGTAATTTTCTTTTTCCTTTTTTTGGTTGAGTTGGGGTCTTCCTCTTGCTCAGGCTAGTCTAAAACTCCTGAGCGCAAGCAATCTACCCACCTCAGCCTCCTAGAGTGCTAGGATTACAAGTGTGAGCCACTGTGCACTAATTTCTTGAGGTTGATATATGAGTGTCTATATTTTACAGAAGAACAAACTGAAGCACAGATACATTCAATTATCTACCTAAAGTTACGAATCTAGTAAGTGGTAGAGCTAGAAATTAAAGAAATTCTGTATTTTAGAATTAGCTCGGTTAGCTCCCAATGTCCAAGTGTTCCACGTGTGAGTGCACATGTTTACCTGGGTGTGTGCATCAAAGGGGCTGTGCATGTGTATTTGTGTTTTCACTTAGGGGCATGTATCATGTATCATGGAATCATGTATCATTCTGCACCTTGTTCTGTTAACCCAATACTCCCCTAAATAAGCATCTTCCTAACTGCTAAAATATAGACACACCACAGGCCATTAACCCTTCTCCTACTGGTGGTCACTGAGGCTGTTTCCATTTTTAACTGTTACCAACAAGGCTGTTAGTACACATCCTTAAACAAGCCTCCACAGGCATTTCTCTTAGTGAAAAAGAGTGGAGTGGAACCGCTGCATCATAGCTATATGCAGCTAGAATTTTAATAGATAAGCCCACTTCCCACTGTGCCACTCTAATTTGCACTCCTCCTACCAGCATCCAAGGTGGACACCAATATGTAACTTGTAATTCAGACTCCTCCTCACCAAATCCAAGGGCCTGGTTCAGACCTCACTCTCTCCAGCAACTCTGAGGCACGTAACATTATCAATCTGCTCCTCACCTGGAAATCCTTCCTCCCTTGGCACCTGGGAAAATCCACACTGTGCAATGTCACATCTCTAACTCCTCTTTCTGGTTACCTAGAGGGAACTATCCCAAGCAGAGTGGCATGGGATGTTAAGAAGCATTCTGAGGTGACAAGAAATGGCATCCCCTGTCAAGTAGGTCTGGCAGACACTGGGAAAAGCCAAGTTGCTATAGGATTTCTCAGAGCCTTTATTGAGTGGGCTAATGTGTGATTGCAAGTGTGACCTCCAGAGGAGGCAGGAGGAAGCATGAGGAGCAGGTACCAGCGGATGGGCGTGCACTATCTCCAGGTACAGAGGATGGGGGTGCACCGGCTCCAGGTACAGAGAATGGGCGTGCACTATCTCCAGGTACAGAGGATGGGTGTGCACCGGCTCCAGGTACAGAGGATGGGCGTGCACTATCTCCAGGTACAGAGGATGGGTGTGCACCGGCTCCAGATACAGAGGATGGGTGTGCACTATCTCCAGGTACAGAGAATGGACGTGCACTATCTCCAGGTACAGAGGATGGGTGTGCACTGGCTCCAGGTACAGAGAATGGGCATGCACTATCTCCAGGTACAGAGGATGGGCGTGCACTATCTCCAGGTACAGAGGATGGGCGTGCACTATCTCCAGGTACAGAGGATGGGCATGCACTATCTCCAGGTACAGAGAATGGGCACGCACTATCTCCAGGTACAGAGGATGGGCATGGACTGGCTCCAGGTACAGAGGATGGGCGTGCACTATCTCCAGGTACAGATGATGGGCGTGCACTGGCTCCAGGTACAGAGGATGGGCGTGCACTGGCTCCAGGTACAGAGGATGGGCGTACACTATCTCCAGATACAGAGGATGGGAGTTCACCGGCTCCAGGTACAGAGGATGGGCATGCACTGGCTCCAGGTACTGAGGATGGGTGTGCACTGGCTCCAGGTACAGAGGATGGGTGTGCACTATCTCCAGGTACAGAGGATGGGCGTGCACCCTGAGCTAGCCAGGCATGCTGAGGTTCGGAGCCATCCTCTCCTTCCTGCCCCTATTGCAGCCCAAGTTTCCAGGCTTTTACAGTACCTACCTGGTATTCTGTTGCACAGCTTAAAAGCATTGACACATATGCAACACATGGAGCAGCGCTTTGCATGGAGAAAGACCACAGCCCCAGGTTCAGGTTCTGGCTCCGTCACCCACTGTTGTATGGCCTTGTCCTGTGACTCTCTTCCTCTGGATCATAGGGGCAGCTGTGCCAAACCAGAGGGTTTCAAGTGCTCCCGGCTTGTGATTTATTCAGCTCTGGCTGTCCCAGGGCTCAGCGTGGACATCACCATGAAGTCCATACTCAGCAGGTGTGTAGTGAACCAGACTGAACAAAGGGACTCCTGGAAGGAGGGTGCACTGACATAATGAGTCAATGGGACAGTAGCAGTACCGGGACAGACTGTGGAGGGGTCTGGAGAAGAAGGAGCCAGGCAAGGTGCCTGTCAGGCATTCGGGAAACTCTCAAAGGTGTACCTCAAATCATTAGGAACCTTGAAGAGGCAGGAAGAATTCAGGAAAGGTTTCCTGAAGAGGGATAGACTCGAGATCAGCCTGGAATGATGGGTAAGATTGTACTCAGCTACAGGGAACAAAATTAGGTACCACAAGGGTGATATTCACAGAACAGTCACAAGCAGAGAGAGCAGAGGAGGGGTGAACGCTCCATGGTAAAAATTCAGGCATCTGTGCAGACGTCTGGGGCTCTTTCCTCTGCTTGGGGCTGAGACAGGCTTCCCTCCCCAGCCTGTGCAGAGATAAGATCTGTCCCCTTGTGAACAAAGTGCTGGTCTTCCACCCCCTCCCCAGGCTTGCCACAGCCCTCAGTGGGCTGAGCACAGCTCCACAGGCTTAACCATCCTCCAGAGAAAGACAGAGACAAATGAGACGTGACATCCCCCTCGCTCCACCGCCTGGGAGACCCAGACACCCCTGACGCCCCTGACGAGCTCCAGTCCTCTGCTCCCTCATTATCTGTGCCGGGGTATCCTCAGGCCAAAATAACGCACCCAACCCCTGCCTGTACCTGGGTGTCATTATGATGACTCCCACTTGAAATTATTTGTTTTTCTCTATTGATCTTGGTTCGACACTGGAAAAATATATTCTTTGTACAGCATTCCCAAGGGTTTAATTTGTCCATGTTGGAAGCCTTTTTTAATAGAATTCTGCCCCATTGTTTATTCTGAACATTGAGTTCCGAGAGTCGGGATTCAGCTCTTTTAATAGAAACTCATTACCAGGGTCCCTTAGCATCAGAAAGCTGATACTGGCACCCCGAGAAGGAGACAAATTAGAAGCCTGCCAAGGGCCCGTCTGATCGGGAGGCCCCGTGGGAGGCCACGTCGCCGTCCAACACCAGCCACCCTCATCCTATTTGGAGACCTAGGGCGGTGACAACCACCAGGCTGCACAGACCCAAGCAGCCCTTCCATCCCTAAGCAGTTTTAGTTTTCAGAAAGCTCTTCTCACTGTGAGGACACCCTGGTGTCCCAGAGTAGTATTTCCGAAAGTGTCATCTACATAAACTCTGCATCAGAATCCCCCAGGGCACTGGCGCAAATTCAGGCTCCCCAGTCTCCTCTAGACAGTATGACCCTTAGATCCAAGCAGGAGGGACCCCTGCCATGGGGCCCAGTGGCAGGAAGGACGCCTTGTGTCCAGAACTGACCAGATTGACAACACCATCCTGGTGGGGTACCCCAGAGGGGAAGCTGGTCCTCTGCGAATCTCAGTCTCTATTTGTTTGTCTTCTTCAGAGACTATCTCCTTCCTCTCTTTCTGCCCCCACTGCCTCCAGGAGTTGACCAGATGCCCCCAAAATCTCCAAAGAGTCAAACAAATTAAGTTGTTATAGAGCCCCAAGCTTGGGCCTCTAACCAGGCAGCCTGGGGAGGGGATTGCTCTCACTGGCTAGAAAAGAATTTCTTTCATAGGATCACATGAGACTGAATCAGCACAATGGTGCTCACATGATTTTGAGTGTCTCCAATGATTTATAAAGACCGCCTTCCTTACAAAAACAGAAAATATACTGGCCTGAAGCTCCTCAGACCCCAGAAGGCAGCTTTACCTCCAGACCTGCTAAAAGAGAGCCCTGAGGATAGAGCCCAGGAAGTCTGAAATCTGTCTATTGCAGGATAGTGATGGAAGAGAAAGAACATGGGTTTTAGAATTACTTAGAGCTTGGCTCAAGCTGTGATTTGCAACTAGCCAGCTTGCAGCTAGGCTACAAACAAGTTCTGAACCCTCTCAGGGCCCCACTCCATACTCATATATATTTTCCTTCAGGATGGCCTTCAGAGTTCTTTCTGGAGCAAAAAAGACTCATACATGCATATAGAAGGCTAGAAGCATGCCTATGACTTACTCAGCATCTTACCTGGCATGTGATAGGAACCTAAATCAGCAAATATTTATTGAGATCCTGCTATGTGCCAAACAGCATGCTCAGCACTGGGGAGACAACAAAACAATCTTGGTGCTTTGCCCCCATAAGGAAAAGCACGTACTAAACCAACAAAAAGTAATTCACAGTCATTTCTTTAATTGCAGCAGTGATGGGGCCACATGGCGCAGAGCAATGTGTCATGAAGAGCAAGGGACACATTCACAGAACCATCTGAAGAGTCAGGGAGGGCTTCTTCGAGGAGGTAGCCATTTCTCCAGGACCCAGAGGGATAGCAGGGCTTGTCAAGTGAAGAGAGAGAGACCACAGTCACTTCCCAGTCTGGTTTCTGCATTTCAGGATCCTTTCCGCCCCCTGTGACATTTCTTTCTAGAAATAATTAAAGATGATTGATTTGACAGCCACTCTGTACAGAATCCACATGAGTTCAGTGGGTTTGCAGAGGGTGGAAAGGTAGATGGTGGCATCACCGAGGCCTGCCCCCATGGCACTGAGTGCTTCTTATGCATGTTCTCATCAGGCCTGCATGTGGGTTCTATCACTATCCCCATTTAACAGGTGAGGAAGCTGAGGCTCAAAAAGATTGCATCACTTGTCATCTGAGTAGAGTCACAGAGCTAATAAGGGATAGATCCAGCATGGAAGCCTGGATGCCATGACCTCTCATGCCTGTAAACTAAGGTCCCCACACCCTACTTGTGACTTTGTCTTTAGAATCCACTCAAGGGAGCATCTTTCCCCTGCAGAGAGGAATGAAACACACTTGAAAGTTAGCAGAGAAAGAGAGAGAGAGAGTTTACTTAAGTGAAACTAGGTGCAAGATTAGAGGGCAACAGAGTTAGGATCTTATCTAGACAATTGCCAAGACAACTTCAGGCCATTGATGCCCTCTCTGGGTCTCAGCAACCTCGTGTGTAAGATGAACAGCTTGGGCCAGGCCAGAGGTTCCCAAACCTGTTCCTCAGATGTCTGGGCTTCCACAGAGGTGCATTTCAGGATCCATTTCAGGGCACACACAGAGTGTGCCCTGGGTAGGTACTGAGATTCCCAACAGGTATCCGTTGGGAGACAGTCCCTGTGGCTGTGACAGCCAGGCACATGATGATGATCATTACGAGTTTGTTCTGTAGCATCATTCATTCTTGAGTCAGTCTCCATTTATGGGACACATCATGCTGTGAGCTAGGTGCAGAGGACACAGGCAGGTCTCTGCCCAAGAGGAGTTTCTTGGCCAAGGGGGAAGAGAGTGCCCATAGCCACTGCCCAGGGTAACAAGGTGCCATCAGTGCCTTGTGGCCTGAACAAGGCTCAGAAAAAAAGGGGAGACAGAGGCCAAACTATCATTTGAACCCAGGGTTCTTGGCACACACTGTCATTGTTTTTTCTCTACCCTACCTGTATCATGTAGGTTGATTGGGCATCAAGACAATCAAGACTCCATTTTATGGAGTAAAGATCATGCAAAGAGTCCTCAGGGAGAGGAGAGCTGCAGCGATAAAGGCAAAGGGGCAAAACAGGAGCTGAAGGCAGAGTCAGAGTGGAATCCATGCCCAGGCTAGGTCTGAGTGCTTTAAACTATTGATCAAGAGCTCCTGAAGGTCACAGTCAAGAACCTACTGCTGAAAGAGACAGTATTACCACTTGTCTGCAATAGTAACAATACCACCAGGAACAGTTGCTCATATTTACTGAGCACCATGTTAGTCAGGAGAGTCTGAGCTGTTCTACAGTAACTAAGAGCCCCACAGTCTCCGTGACTTCATACAACTTCCATTGTGGATCCTCACAGCTCTCCAGGGTGAGTGCTCTCCATGCAGTGACTCAACCAGACAGCGGGTAGATCCTCCTCCAAACAGAGCTGCACCACCTACAACACATGACCTTCTCCGTCTCTGCAGCAGGAAAGAGAGAATAGAGAATGACGCACGGGCTCTTCACTACCTGTGTTAGTCAGGGCTCTCCAGAGAAACAGAGCCATGGAAATACACTATAAGAGGAGATTTATTATGGAAGTGCTGAATGTGGAGGCTGAGAAGCCTCAAACTGGTGTCTGCAAGCTGGAGAAGCAGGGAAGCCAGTAATATGCTTTAGCCTGAGTCCAGAGGCCTAAGAACCAGGAGCTCCAATGTTTGAGGGCAGGAGATAGATGACCCAGATCAGGGAGAGACAATGGGTTTGCCCTTCTTTTGCCCTTTTGCTCTATTTAGACCCTCAGCAGGTTGGGTGATGCCCACCCACATTGATGAGAGAGATCTTTTTTACTCAGTCTACAGATTCAAATTCTACCCCCTTCTGGAAACACCCTCACAGACACACCCATGAACCAAGGTTTACCAGCTATCTGTGCATCTCTCACACCAGTCAAGTGGACATCTAAATTAACTACCCCAGCTCAGAAATGACCCTGATAGCACCAGGTTCCCTGGCCTGAACCTGGCTCTTAGTCTAATCAACTTCCAGGATGGGTGAGATGGGGTGGGAAGCCCCATTCTCCATGGGGGAACAGGATATGGTTGAGCATTAGTAATGCCTACCACAAGCACTAACTCTTTGCCAGGCATTGATTATGTACTTTACATAGGTTATTTCACTGACTGTACAATCAACTATTGCAAATAAGGAAACTGAGGCATGGAAAGAATGAGCAGAAAAAACCTACCCAAAGTCATATAGCTAGTAACAGAACAGTAATAATTTAAACCCAGTCAGTCTAGGCACTAAGCGTCTGTCTACCTTCTCCCAGACTCCCAGAGGTCGCTGGTGCAACAGCACTTTGGAGATGGCAATCCCTCATCTTATTGCAGCCCTCCAACCAGCCGCACAAAGGCATCCAGGTCCTCTTGCCATTAAATACATGAGAGAGGGATTCCATGCTTCCCAAGGATGAGGGGCTCAAGAGAGTAAAATGTTTCTCATTGATTCAGATTTTATATGAAAGCAGCACATTGTACCCCTTGATTGCACTAATGTACACAGCTATGATTTAACAATAAAAGTAAATAAATTTTTAAAAAATGTTTCTCACTGAGAAAGGAAGCAGGTGGCATAGAAGGACAAACCTGTCCTAAGTAGCTTCTGTAGCCAAGATGGAGAGAGAGGGAGAAAGGGACAGAAACCAAGAGGGAGAGAGGGAGAAAGAGCCCGGGGAGGGAGGCCTCAGAAAACATGCGGGCTGTCCTGGAATGTTTCAATCACAAATGCCAAGGGTGCCGGGTTGTAAACAGATCATCACTGTGGTCCAACACATGCATTGGGGTCTGAGATTCCCAATTCAGAGCAGGGGAAACAATAATAACCATTGACTAGCATATCCAGGTTCATTGACTTGAAAGGTCACATATTGACAGACAAAAAGCCAAGGTCAATATTTGATTTTGAGGAACAATAAATCTTGATATCCATGGAAAGAAGCCATCGATGCAGGTGTCATTAGGCAGAGCCAGTGACGCACTCACAAGGGGGCAATCATGCCTCCTCTGTGCTCTGTCAAAGGCACTCTAGTGTGGCATATTGGGAAGGAGGCCTCAGTGTGTTTGGTAGCTGCGGGTGGGTGAAAGTGTGAAAGAAAAGGCACAAACAGAGCTGTGGACACTGTTTTCAGAGGGCTGCCAGAATGGCGCCGTTTCTGTTCTTATCCAAACAAATGAAAGGAAAATACCTCCACCTGTTCCCCCAGCCCACGAGCGTTTGGGATTTGCCTCCACTCATACCAAGTTGGAGTGTGAATGGAATTTCCTGTATCTGCCTTCCTGCTCTCCGCTTGCCAATCCTTCAATGTCTTCTTCTTTATCACCCCAGGTGGGGCATGGCCCTGAAACCACAGCGGAGATGAACCTGATAGAATTAGCCTTGCAGAGGCACCTTGCTCCATTCTCCTGTTTTCCTGGTGTTTACTTCAATTCTTATCCCCTCCTGGTCACCCCACCTCACAGAGAACCACCCAAGTCCCTTGCCAGCGCTGCACAGAGTTGGGTCTCAGCTGTGATGGCTGATAGATGCCACTTCCCTTCTCCCACTCTTGCCTGGACTTCCCCCTCAGGGAGATTTCCCCAGTTCTAGAATCCCTACCTGTCACTGAGTCCTTTGCAAAGCCCTCTCTACCCCTCCCAGGCAGGGTGGGAATCCCTCTTCCTTGCAGCCCCTAATGCCTCCATCCTTGTCACAGCACTCATTCTATCCCTTGGGCAGATTTTGCTGGTTTATCCATTGGTTTTCATTTTCCTGTGATTGATGCTTCAAGGTCAAGGGCTGGTTCTTACTTAATTCTGCACCCCCACTGCTCTGCCATAGCAAATACCCAATGTTTGTAGAATGAATAGCTGGACAGTGGGAAGAACAAACATGCCAGGTGAGGAACTCAGAGCAGAGTCTGGGCCCAATTAGGGAGGGTGCAGGCAGGGCCTACAGGGACTGGGAAAGGTAGGACACTGAATGGGGAGAGAGGACAGGAAGCTGAGGACTGCCTGGCATTCCTCTCTCTGGTTCCTCATCCTCGCCAGCAGCTGCCCTGACGGTATTAATCAAGGCCCGAGAATGTGGAAATATCAGTCCACAGTGTTCTATTCAAGTTCCCTGGAACTAAATTATGTTGTCAGGATTGGACAGAGCAGGAATGGAAAAGACCAGGCTGGATGACATGGGGCTGTTAAAAGGAGATGAATGAGCCCAGTGGTTTCCATTCAATTTTTCAAGGTTTCCCAAGGCAAGTCTGACAAACATCACCTTATAATTCCCAGGCATCCTGCACTGTCCCCTCTACGCTCTCATTTTTTTTTTTTTTCTGCCTGTAAGATTAGAAGGACAAGGGATTCTTCTTTATGTCTCACAAATGGGGGAATGGAGAAATTGGAGTGGGGGAGTACTTTGACCAAGGTGAGGGTCGGGCCAAGGTCATACCATAAATCAGTGACAGAATCAGCAGGATGAAGTCTGACCTTACAGTGTAATGCTCTCTCTTTTACCCCCACTGGCTTAGCTTCCTCTGGAAAACAGAGATGACCAGACCCATTTCTCAAGACTGCTGCAAAGTGTCAGTGAGATAACTTACCTGAAAGCATTTTCCCCTGGAATAGTGCTATTCATTCATTCATTCACTCACTCACTTATTTGCATAGTCAATGTATGTTGAGGACATGTCACATTCCAAGCTGTGTTAGCTTTTCTCATGTAAGGGCTATTATAAGAGTGTGGAAAGAGACTAAGAACTAGAAGCAGTTTACAGTCTTGCCACTGGACAGCTATTTGATATTCGGTCACACGTGAAGCTTATCTGACCCTCTTCACAAGGTGGTTTTCAGGACTGAACTAGTTAATAACAGGCCAGCACCTTGAACAGTCCCTGAAAGGGAGTAAGTTGTAAATGAGAACTTGCTGAATTTTAATATGTCCTCCTACAGAAGAGTAGTGACTCTTACCTCTCTGTAGGAGAAGCATCCCTGAGAAATGGATGTGTGTGCCAGGCTTCTGGCTCCGCGGTGTGCCGCAGTTGAACACATCTCACAACTCAGTGGTGAGTGAGCCTCAGTTGTAAACAAAGGGCTAATTAAACTAGCATAAATGATTTTATGTAAATTAAAGATCTATGTTATGGCTGTTTATTGGTAGCAGTATCAAATCTTGCCACTGCACATGCTTGTTTAAAATTAATGTGCATAAATGCTCCAAATATTGTATTATTAATAATGATAATAATGTTGATGAGGATGATAATAATAGACACATTCTCATAACAATGACTCCTGGCTGGCTTTAAAGTCTCAGCAGGGAATGTGCTAAGTGTCACTGCTCCTCAGAGAAACAGCCAGCTTACATAGCCTTTTCTTAACCTCCCCAGCCCTAAACCACAGTGCTATTTTGGTGTCTTAATGAGTCTTCTTCAAGGATTTGATAGGCTCTTCAAATCCTATCCATCATTTGAAGCCTTATTCAAGACAGAACAACCTGAAACAGAGACCTCTCCTTCCTTTCAATTCCTGAAACAACTTTTTTCCATCACTCTTTTCCACCCATTACCTCCTTGGACTCACATCAGATCCATGTGGTAGGTGGCAGGTACATTATAATTCCCATCAGATATAATTCCCACTCAAGATCTGACTCACATCAGATCCATGTGGTAGGTGGCAGGTACATTATAATTCCCATCAGATAGATGGGCTAGTGGAGACCAGGGAGTAAAAGCCACTCAAGATCACATAACTAGGAAATTACTCATATGTATCCCTGAAGTCCCTAGCCAAGAGGCTGGCATAGAGCAGATAATTAATCAGGGCTTGTTAGGGAAGAAGAAAGAAGATGTGAATAGAAGGATGAGTGAGTGAAAAGTCTGCAAAATTAGGTCTTTGAAATTCCTCAATACAGTAATGAACTTCCTTCTTCATTACTATTTATCAAAGAGACAATCTGTCAATGAACCTGTAAGTGTCTGTTTCTGAAGGAACTGATTACACATTGACAAGTGCCCACTGAGTCTAAGCCCAAACCTAGGCCCATCCATGTGACTCAAGAGAAGACATCCCTAGGCTGTTGCTCAGCCACATAGCACCTTTGTGATAACTTGAGAAAGTACCAAACTGCCCAACATAATCAGGCTTAGTGAGACTAGCTAAAGTTCACTTCACCCTGATTGTAGTGATTGACCAGGTGCCAATCCATACAACCACACATGGTGATCCTGGATTTATTAATGACTTCACAAAGCTAAGAGATTAAGCACCACCACCTCCTGCAAAGTTTTTTCACATCACTCTCCTTCTGATAGCCTCAGGCAGAGGCTGCCAGTCTACAGGAGTGTGTGGGTGCACATGTACGTGTATATGTGTGTGCCACCTGACTGTGAGATTCTTGACACCAGACACCAAGGAGCTGTAGACAAACACTGGTCTCTGAACCAAACCAAAGTGAGTTTGAGTTTGAATTCCATTTCCACCGTCAACAATGGATAGAATTCTGGGGGTCCTTGAAATCGAATGGAAATACAACGTTCTTTAATCACAATTGGAGGCAACAAACTACAGTAGCATTGGCAATACCTGAAATTGTCATCACTTATGGAAATCTCTGTGATCTTCCTATTCCATTAAAGTTATTGCAGATATCTCAAAATATTGAATACAGCAGAGGTCAGAAATGTTTTTCTGTAAAGGTCAAGATAGTAAGTATTTTGGGCACTGTGGTCCACACAATCTCTGTTGCATCTACCCAACTCTGCCATTGTGGATCTAAACCAGTCATAGTCAACATAAAAATGAACAGGCCTGACTATGTTTCCAGAAAACTTTGTTTACAAAAATATTAACAGCTAGCAATCCAAATCATAGTTTGCTGGTTCCTGATGTAGCAAATGATTGCTCTAAAATTATAATAATAGACTCTTATTAATGCCTTAATAAAAAAGCATATGTATTACTACATCATAGTAGCATAGTAATATTGTACTACTACTAAGCCTACATAATTAACACTATATTTTTAGTATTTTGAAAGTTGCATTTCAATATAATTGGTTGCCTCTGTGACCATATTTTGTTTCATGCACTTAAAACCATTATTCTGAAAAAAAAGCCCATTATGCCAAGATGGGGTTCACAGGCTCCCCTGGTCTACCAAGGGAGTCCTTTACACACGAAAGGGGAGGTAACCCTGGTTATTTAATCTATCTTAGCTTCAGTTTTCTCACTGCAGTGTGGAAATGCTAAGAATTCAATGTAATGATGAATGTAGAAGTGTTTTGTTAACTAGAAAGAACTATAGGGATTGAAGATATTGACATTTTTGTCTCCTTAGTGATGCCTACTTTAGTCCTCTGCACATAGTAGGTACTTGTACAAATGCTTGCTGAAGTCAAGTTAGTTGAGCCAAGAGTCTGGCCTTCCTTCTTGAGGAATATATAAGAGAGAGGAAGTGAGTGGGAAGGAAAGGGAAAGAAAGAGGGGAGAGAAAGAAGAAAAGAAGAAGGGAGAAGGAGACAGGGAGGGAGGAAGGGAGGAAAAGAAAGAGGGGGAGAGAGAGAAACAAGGGTGGAGAGAGGGATAAGGAGAGACCAAAGCATCCTGGTGGCTCTGAGTATCATTTCACAGTTGTCTATGCAGAATTTCTAACCATTGCATCTATTTAGAAATTGCACTGGGGAATGAAAAGAGGAAGGGGGAGATGGCTGTGCTCCGAGCAGAGAATTCCTGCTGATGTAGCAGCTTTTAAGAGCACAACTTGCAGTTTGTGAAAGCACATGAACCTTGAAATAGAAATATGGACCTCTTAATTCATCTCTCTGTTATTTGATAAAGTATAAGGTAAATGAATGCAGAACATTTTTCCTTTAATTACACAAGGAGGAGTGGGTGGGGGCACGAGTTGGGGGAAGCAGAGGACTGAGGGTGAGAGGTCACAGTGTGGAGCATTGCGCTTCTAAAGCAATGATATAGAACACGGGCTTCTCTGGGATTTCAACTCTGGGGAAAGAGGTCAAAGCTATGGGTTACAATAACACCCCCAGCACCAAGCAGCTTCTAATTGGAATGCCTTCTGAGGCAGGCAGCAGGGCAGGGGACCTCTGCCTTCAAAGGGAGGTCAGGTGAGAAAACATTCATCAGGTGAGAAAACAAGTCTGAAATGCTTGAAGTGGGCAACTGCCATGTGGTTAGGACCATGAGTCTCAGCCCCAGCTTTGCCACTGAGCGAGGGCCTCTCTGAGCCTCACTCCATAGACACTTTGAGTATCCACCCCATATTTCTTGATCTGCCTTCATGGAACAGACTTTATAAAATGGTGATGGATGTTGCAAATTGTCCTTCCTCTCCTCTCTCTCTGGACTCTTCTGCTGTCCAGGCCTTTTGAACTGTCACAGATGGTCCATCACACCAGTGGCAGTGGGCCCAGGGCACAGCCAATTTGCATGGAGTGTTTTGGTGTCATGGTATTACTTTATTCAGTTTACTTAAAGCTCTAACCAGGCTGCAAAGAAACTTATGTTTTCTTCAACTTGATTATGACTTGTGAAATTAAAAGTTGTTCTGGATAACAAGAGGATAACCTAAGTGTAAGAAGATCAAAGTTTGCAGTGGGTTGAATATTGTCCCTCCAAAGTTGCTATGTTGGAACTATTGTCAGGTACCCCAGCACCTGAGAATAAAGCCTTGTTTGGAAACATGGTCATCATGTGTGTAACTAGTTGCAATGAGGTCATATTGGAGTAGGGAGGCCTCTAATCCAAAATGACCTGTGTCCTCATTAACAGGAGAAACTTGGACACAGATGTGAACAAAAGTGAGCAGACCATGTGAAGATGAAGGCAGCGACCGATCTACAAACAGGGAATATCAAAGATCACCAGCAAACCATGAGGAGCTAAGAGAGAGAACAGAGTTCTTCCTCATAGCCCTCAGATGGAAACAACCCTGCCAACACTTTGATTTTTGACTTTTGCCTCAGAACTGTGTGCTAATAAATCTCCATTGTTTAAGCCTTGTTGCTGTTATTTCACTATGGCAGCCCAGCAGAGGAATGCAGAGGGTTGTCATTTATTTCCCCTCTTCAGGCTGACTTGGGCAAGCTCCTGCCCTGGACCTCCACTGGAGAGTCAGTATGACCCAGTGCGCAACAGCAAGGGAGGGGCTGGCGACCTGCCAACCTCACCATGAGTTCCAACTCTGCCACTCACTTGCTGTGTGATCTTGGAGAAGGTCCCAAAACCCTCTGTACCTCTGCAAAAAGAGATGAAAGACTGTCACCTTCCACCTTAAAAAGTCCATTAAGTCAATTATAAAGGTTATTATTAAGAATTGAGATGGGCTGCATTCAGTCGACCTAAGACAGGGACCAAACCATTGATGTTTGTATCCCCATGATGGGTAAGACTGAAACTGCAAGAGCAGGCAACCTAAGACAGGGGCTATGTTTTTCCGCCATACAAAAAACAAAAGAGGGAATTGTTGGGCCCTGCCATGCGCCTAAGGCCTAGTGCAACTTCCCGAGCCTGACTAGAAGTAGATCCATCGAGCTACTTCTGCGTAGCAACGACTCAGCAAGGCCTGGCCTGAAACTGCCTCTACCTAGATACAGCCAGTGTGGTACCATGCCACTGGCCCAACCCTGTCATGCACCTCTTCCCCTGCCTTCTTTCCCCGCCCCTTCTCCACAATAAATAAATAAATAAATAAATTTAAAAAATAAAATAAAAATAAAAAATAAAATCCATTGGTCTGGAACTCAAAATAGACTTTCCATTTGATCACACAATCTCTTCTGGCATCTACCCAGAAGAAACAAAAATTATTTTATCATAAGGACATTTGCACTAGATTGTTTATCATAGCTCAATTTACAATCACCAAATGTTGAAACAACCTAAGTGCCTATCAACTGTTGGATGGATGAATAAACAGCGATATATGTATACCATAGAATAGTATTCAGCCATAAAAAGATGGAGACTTTATATCTTTTATATTAACTTGGACAGAGTTGAAACACATTCTATCACAAGAATGGAAAAGCAAGTATCCAATGTACTCAAAACTAATATGAAGCCAGTATAAAACTAATACACGCCCACACAAGTAAAAACTTTAATTCAATTCAAGTTGGAAGGGGGAGGAAAAAGACAGGAGGAGGCAGGGGGATTTGTGTCCTCCCACCTAATGGGCACCATGTAAGGGTATATAGCGTACCTTCTGGGAGCGCAACAAAACCACAACAGGAACTCTACCTAACAAATGAAAGCATTGTAACCTACCGTGTATACTCGAGTATAAGCCGAGTTTTTGTGCTGAAAATTTGTGCCGAAAAACCTGAACTTGGCTTATACTTGGGTCATACAGGTTATTTGATTCGGTGCGCTTAGCTTAATCAAACTAAGGTAATCAAACTAAATCACAAAGGTTAAAATCCTTCAAAACTGTATTCCTCCTCCTCATCATCTGTATGTCCAAACAGAGCTTCAGCTGTATCTGATGTGAGGGTATCAGCATTTAACCTACTGATTCCTCAATTATTGTAATTCTTTTGGGTATATATTTTTATTTTTGAAATTTACCAATGGCTGCTGCATTTTCCACCTCGGCTTATACTCAAGTCACTAATTTCCCCAGTTTTTAGGGTAAAATTAAGGGGGTCGGCTTATACTCGGGTCAGCTTATACTCGAGTGTATGCAGTAATTGTTTGTACCTTCATATTAATCTGAAAAAAGAAAGAAAAGACTTACAAACATAAAATAAAATAGACTCTATTACCCTCTCTTGCATTGATATCATGTGTTGATTGGAAAATATTGATGCACTGAGTTCTATAGACCTTCCAAATGCTAACACATTCATTACACTATATCAAACCATCACTATCATTATCAGCACCACTGATTTCATCATAAAATTCTGTAAGTATTTGTATGCTTTCAAGTTTTGTAAAATTCTTATTTTCACTTAAAAGCTAGAATTTTAAATACTTTTAATTTTTTTCATTTAAAACATTAACTCAGAGGGACTTAGTGTTATGTTAATAGGCAGGAATCTTACCAGTCACTTTTGGAAACAACTTAAAGGCTAAGGACGCAGCTCTACAAACCACCTAATCTTGTTGGGTGATAGTTCTTGGTGACTTGAGTTAGCAGATCACAAAGCAACAATAGCACTAGGATGTATTAAGATAATGAAGGGCATAAATACACTGTTTTATTTAGTTTTCTGTTTATATAACAGAATACTACAGACTGGATGATGTAAAAAGGAAAGAAATTTATTTTGGCTTATGATTCTGGAGGCTGGAAAGTCCAAGAGCCTGGTTCCAACAGCTGCTGAGAGCCTTATGCTGCTTTACAATATGGTGGAGAGTAGCCCTGGTGAGAAAGAGAACAAGAGAAAGCCAAGGAAGGCCAGATAGATTTTTATATCAATACATCCCCATGATAACTAGCTCATGTGCTCTAGAATTAACCTACTTCCCCAAGAAAGGCGTTAATCCCCCGGTAAGAGTAGAGCACGATAACCCAGACATCTCCCACTAGACCCCGACATTTCTGAATTGAGAAATTAAGCTTCTGACAAATAAACTTTTCAGAATATACTTAAGCCATAACTTCTACTTAGTAAAAAAAAAAAAAAAAAAAAAAGTTAAATGTGAAAAAGATGATAATTGTTGTACTTTGTGTTCAATTTAAAATGCCTCTGCCATGGATTTTAGAGCCTCTTATGATTAGGTCATAATTTTAGAAATGACATCTATGAAGTGACTGACTCAGGACTAGTTTAAAGATTCATGTATTTTTGTCAAGAATCAAATAAATGATACACTTCACTAAAGAAAGTGTTGCGGAAGATTCATTTTAGGGTGTATCTGGCTTCTAGTATGGTGTTTAAGGGTCTGGACTTAGAACCCAACCAACCTACATTCAAATCCTGGCTCTGCTGCTTATTAGCTGTGAGACCTACTGCAGGTTGCTAACCTTCTCTGACTTGTTTCCTCATTATGAAATAGGAACAGTAAGACCTATACCTTATAAGGTCGTTTGAGGATTAAATGACTAAATATATGTAAATGAAAGGCTTATACCATATATACTCGAGTATAAGCCGAGTTTTTTCGGCACTAATTTTGTGCCGAAAAACCTGAACTCGGCTTATACTCGCTTTATACAGGTTATTTGATTCGGTGCGTGTGCACCTAATCAAATGCACGTAGTTTCCAGTCTTCTGCCATCTGCTTGGGGGGGCGGTGCTTTGTATGAGACCGACAGCAGTGATGATGATATCTCCAAACTCAGTGATGATGACAATGTCTATGCTGATACCCTCACATCAGATACAGCTGAAGCTCTGTTTGGACATAGAGATGATGAGGAGGAGGAATCCAGTTTTGAAGGATTTTAACCTTTGTGATTTAGCTTGATTACCTGTTAAGCTGCGGTTTTCTGCACTTTATTTAAAGTTTTAAAGTTGTTGTTGCTAGTTTACA